>OENM01001498.1:0-33154 GCA_900239745.1 Rotaria magnacalcarata | reverse complement strand
AGACTTCTTAAATAAAATATTTTCGAAGATAATATTTTATTCCACAAGAATATCACCTTCGAGGAATTTCATTAAACATCAAAAAAAAAACTATATAAAATTTTATAATAATTTCACTAGTTTTTAAATATAATTTTAACTCAAGGAGAGTGTAAAAAAATTATTTCATTGAAAATATTTATTCTAATATCTAATGTTCATATAAAAATATGAATTCTTGAATTAGTGAACCGTAGATTGATAGAAGCGTCTAAAAAAGACTGCTGTAAGACGCTTAAAAACATTGGTTTAAATACTTCAATCAGGATCGATTAAGACGCTCGAGTGTCTAAAATCGGTTATCCGTTGACGCTTGAAGCGTCTTATCGAGTTAGATATGAACCAATCAGAAAGAAGACGAAGCGTCTTGTTTTAGCGCACGAAACGTCTTGCATGTACACTAGATACGTCTTGATTTTTTAGACTGCAGTCTATTACTTCCAAATAAAACTCTATCCATTTTCATAAACTTAGCATGATAATTAGATAAATACCTGATCGGTGACAAAAATTATAATTTCTAGCAAAAAAACGATTCTTAGACCAAAAATGACTACTGACCGAATAGATACATCGAAAAAATGAAAAATTATGACTAGTTCAAAGTAAGACATTTCACTATTTTTATCTATGCTGAATCAGTAGCACGAAAAATGATATTTCATTAGAAAAAAAACATCTTGGCTAATATGAAAAATGTGAATGAAAAATGCCAATGAAGATCACAGTATGTGTAGGTGCTGTATTATATGCATTGCTTGAAGGTTTTCTATTTGCACATAAATTGGATTATTTTAGTGGGATGATGAAAACTGATAAGAATAATGTTCATTTCTAGAGGAAAACGATTATGAAGCATACATTTATCTAGTAATAGGTAGAATAAATATTTTTATTGTGGATTTATAATAAATGAATGTTTGACATTTTCACTTAGAAGATAACAGTATCAGGACGGTAAAATGAGAAGCTGATTGAAAAATATGTACCAAACGTAGATGTAGTGGAATGTCAGTCCTAACTGCTTATTTGAATTGATAGTACATTATGCCCTCTCTATAGTGGACACTCTTCGGTCTTTTCCAATATCCACTATAGAGCGGTTACGTATATTTACATTAAAGAACTAATGTTCTCTAACAAATTCCCTTATTTTCTCTTGTAGATGACATCCTAAAATACCAACCGATTTCGATCGTTGAACAGTAAATCATTTGATAAACGGATTGACTGATGGTTTGCCCACTTGATTTCGTTTGATGTCTTTTTCTAGTTGAAAACATTGTTCACGTAGAATTCTACCTAACGATGAAAATTTTGGCCATCCTGTCTTTTGATATATTCTATTTGTTGGTCAGTTTCGGGAGTGATTACGCCACGATCAGTTTGATTGTTCTCGATCAGTATACTTTTTCACTTCTTTACTTAATTCTGGTGGATTCTGCCTAATGTTCTTCTTCTCTTATTAGTGATATTATACTGACGCAAATGATAAAATGTCACGATACATATCTCACCTCGTCTGTTCAAGACAACGAATATGTTCTTTCTCTCTCATTAGAGTGTATCTTTTCATCATGCTTTTCGTTCGATCAACAACGAAGAGCTACTATATTGAATGAGCACTGGTAACTGCGCGACAATCGCTTCGAATTCAGAACCCATATCCACTATCGAGACGTTATTTATGAGAACGTGATCATAAACAAGTATCTGCTCTATAAGGAGGTGTCCTCTACACAGATAGAAGTTCAATTCCAGCAAAAAACGTTTTGTTGGATGACGAAGAGTTTACTAATAGAAATCTTACTATATCGGAAGTTCAACATTAGAACAGAATAGCAGTACGGCCAGTTCTTGTATCTAGTATAGTTTATAAAGAATGAGTTATCGGTATGAGGTACGAAAATGATTGCATTTTACAATCCCCAGTAGTTTTTACATAGCATAGTTTTCACTGGTTCGTTCAGTCTCTCTAGTTGAACGTAATATAAAGAGATAATTCGTTTAAAGGGCTAAAAAGAAGGCATTTAAAGAACAAGAATGTTGAGAACGAGAACAACGAGATTGATAAATATCATTAATTCGATTTTCATGTTGCATGGAAGAGGTTGTTGCCGAACACATTTCTTTTCCGAACAGTAAAAAAAGAAAAACTAAATTTGTAGGTACTGTGCTCATATTTGCGGTCCTACATTAACAGGAAGAGAAAATTTTCATTTTCTGATCTAGAAGACATTGTTCCGCTTGAAATGAGCATTCATCTCACCGATTGCTTTCGGTTCACTACCAGGATACACTTAAACATATGCACATATTTTGCAGTGAGAATACACCAATTCACACATTAGCTTTCATCAATAGGTTCACTGTCGATAGGAAGATTAGTTAGTCGAGAGTGTAAAACGTTACCATGTGAAGAATAACTACACCAAACAAACTTTGTTGAAGATTGGTATCAGTCATTTTATTTTCTCACTTATGTATTACTCAAGATTCTTTGAAATATTCGACACCTTTGGTCATAGAAGATTTTAAAAAGTGTGAACATGTAGTAATTCAATATATTTATTCATCTAATTATACGAATCTGATTTCTATCTGACTCACAGGTGTACATATACAACGCACATGTGAACAAAAAAATAATAATAAATTTGCATTCAGTTGAAAAATAGTCATACAAGTACATTTCCTGAAGATAACAAAAATAAGCTATTTGACATGATTTTGAGATTAACAAAGAAAAAAAAAATATATATATATGTATCTATCTGTACATCTGACTAAATACGAATAACGATTTCACCAGCTAACATAATTTGATTGTCATCTTGCATTTTTGCTAGAGCCATTCGAATTTCATCTTCACTAAATGTTGAATCATGTTGTTTCATGTATGCAAAAATTTCATCAGTAGTAACTGATGGTTGTCGATCAATAAATGTTGATAAATGTGTTTTGAATACATCTAATCGAGCTGAACTAACAGTTATTTGTGATGCTAGTGGTGCAGGTTCTTCACCGATAGCTAATTTTCTTGTTGGGCGTCGTTGACGCTTCACTGCACTACCACTATCACTTTGAGGTGTATCTGCCGGCGACGATTGACGGCTAGAGTAAAACACAAAACTCATTTTTAGAAAAAAATTAATGTACACAATGAATTAATGTACCGTCGTTTAGGTGTAGCTGGTTGAGAACCAGCATTATCGATCTCCATATCACCATCATCATTTTCTTTATCCTTATCTACTTCTGCCTCTGCTTCTTCTTCTTCGTCGTCGTCATGTGATTGTGCTTTATTTGTATCTTTCTTACGCTTGGTTTTTTCTAATACCTGAAAGATAAATAATTTCATTTAAGCTAGTTGTAAAAATCAAAAACAAAAAAGAATAAAAGACGAACCTTTTTAAAGATAGCAAATTGAACAAGATCAATTGCAACTTCACTATCTTCCGGGTCGACTGTTTTCGACATACGGCATTTTGCATGAGCTGTTGCTAAACGAATCATACTTTCCAATGCTCGAGCTGTAATTGGTTGTGTCTAATAGATGAAAAGAAAGATATGGTTTTCTAGAATTTGATCAAAACTAAAAACATGATTCAATCATACTCGCGCTTGATTATCAGTTTGAGACAAATCTTGATTTCGTAAACGTGTATATTCTTCAACAATTATATCTGCTGCTTCTTTGGTCAATTGTGGTTTAAGTGCTTTAGCAAAATGAATATATTTTTTCATGAATCGTAAATTGATAAATTTTGTTCTGAAAATAGAGATAAAGAATTTATTTTTAAAGTGAATATGAAAAATTTGATTTACTTTTTTGAATAGTAAGGACCATGAAGAACAGCATCATATTTATCATAGACTTGTATATCATCTTCGACATCTTTCTCAGCATCATGAGCGTTTTCTGTTGTTAAAGCATCGACTTCTGATGTAAACGGAAGAACTTCACCGTCAGCTTCATTTGCTGGTCGGTATCGATGCATACGAAGAACATGATCAGCAATAATATTATCTTGTTCCATATCACAATTATCAAGAATAACAAAGATAAGATCGAAACGAGATAAAAGCGAATCTTGTAAACCAATATTTTCCATTGGTGTTTTATATTGATCATACTGAAAAATTCAAAGATAAACTTAGTTTCAAAAAGAACCTATAAATTGAGGACAACATACGCGTCCATAAACTGGATTTGCAGCAGCTAAGACACTGCATCGTGCATTCAATTGAGCGTGTATACCAGCTTTGGCAATAGTAACTCGACCTTGTTCCATAACTTCATGGATCGCTGTTCGATCAATATCTGACATTTTATCGAATTCATCAATGCATACAATTCCTCGATCAGCTAAAACCATAGCACCAGCTTCAAGGCGACGGTCACCTGTTTCAGCATCTGACGTAACTGCAGCTGTTAAACCGACACCGGATGAACCACGACCAGTAGTTGGAATAGCTCGCGGAGCTGTATGTAAAACATAACGAAGCAATTGAGATTTAGCTACTGAAGGATCACCAATCAATAATATATTGATATCACTAAATAGAGAAAATCGTGGCTACTTTGAAAATCTTCTACAATCTACTAATCATACCCACGAAGACGAGTACCATTTGGAAGTACTTTTTCTGTACCACCTAATAGCATACATAAAATTGCTCGTTTAATATATTCATGACCATAAATAGATGGAGCAATTGAACGAGCCAATGTTTCAAAGACATCCTATGGAACGAAAAAATTCCCAAAAATATGAAAGTCATTATTTTTTCTAGATGTATCGTAGACATACCATGTTGCGTTGTCGACTGAATGAACGAATCTTTTTCAAATCATTTATTGATACTTTTGGTTCCATTTCTTTACTCATTAATCGTATATTATTTGCTATCAATACCGTTCTACAAATAACGATTAAATTAAATAAAAGTATTTTTCTTTTAAAATCGACATACCGAAAAGATACATTAGTAAAACCATTTTTTTTACCGGGTAAACATCTATATACACCAACAACTTGTACACGATCACCGGGCTATAAATAGTATAAAAAAATCGATGTGAAAATCGAAAACAAAATGCTTTTAGTCACTATCATACTTTGCATTGATCGACAAGATCAGCATCAGCAATAACATCAATTGAACGTGGTAATTGACCTGTTGGAGCTTTCTCAGGAATTTCTTGTATGACAAATGTTTGATGATCCTTATAACTCGATAAACCATATTCTGTTTCCAACAAATTACCATCTTCATCCTAGTAAATCAATTATAAGAAAGCAAACATTTGCATTAACAATAATCCTATACTTTAGTTGGATACACTGAAGATGTTGGAAAGGCTTCCAGTGATGTCATATCAGCGTATCGTCGTTCCATAAATTTCTTTGTATTTGGACAAAAATGAACACTTCGAGTTACTTTTGGTCGAATTAATGAACCTTGAAGGAAAAAACCACAAGTCGATAAATATTTTTTCTAATTAATTCAAAATCCTACATTTATTTACGATGCCTTCAACACAAACAATTTTTCCAATAAATGATGAATTAATCGTACGTGGTGATAAATGAAAAGCACCAAAACTACAAAAAGAAAATTATAATCCTAGCAAACAGATCAATTCCTATAAAAAAGAAAAAAGTACAAACCTTCCTTCGAGTCCAATGAAAAATTCTTCAAATTGTTTAGCATAAATTGCATCAGTTGCCGAAATAAGTTCACGAATTGCACGTTGAAAACACATTAATTCTTCAAAAGCATTATCTTGTAAACTAAATATTATAGACAACTTGTAAAAACAAGTCTCCGACATTCAATGACAAACATACGCTTTTGTTCGTCGTGGATTCTTTCGACGTAAATCATTTATGTTAACAATTAAACGTGACTCATCGTTGGCAATTAACATTTTTAATTTATCTTGATAAACACCTTCATCTTCCTACATAAGAATAACACATGATTAGGAAAAACTGAAAAAGAAACTACGCAAATCACAACTTACACCATCATCAAGAAAATCTAAATATTCTCGTTGAATTGTACGTAAACGTTGCTCGTCAATTGGATCGACCATCTAGAAAATGTTAAACACGTTTTAACACTTTATAAATACATATATATATTCATTTTGTAATAGATTTTATTTCATACGAATAGCAACAGCAGAAATAATGAACACACGAAAAAACAACGACACATAAACAACAGAATAAAAAAAAATATTCTGTCGATTTTTGTTTTTGTTTGTTTTTATGAATACAATCTCAAACACATGTACAAATGTGACAATACCAAGCAAAAAAATGTTTTACAAGCACTAGAGGAAATAATATAACACATGAACTATGTTCAATACATAAACAGAAAAAAAAGAACAGAAAAAAATGAAAAACGAAGTCTTTTCTTTATTTCCCTTAAAATTTTTATTTACGTAAAAGTAAACACGATTTAAGAATTGTATCAATTAAATCCGGTTGTTTTGCCTTGAGTTCAGTCCAACCCTATAGATAAATAATATTAATTAAATATTCGAATATCAACAAACAAACAAAAATCTTACTGTTGTTTCCATAACATTGCCTAAATTATTTGCAATATAATCACATGTTGTTTGTTTCAACATTTCCGATTTCATATTATCACTTAACATGAGCAATTCACTAAACAGACAAAAACAACATCATCAGTCAACTAATCTTAGATACAAAGTCGTATGAAGAGTACAACGATCGTACTCATTTCTCGAGAAAATTGCTCAGGTAAAGAATATTTTTCTCAGTATAAGATATTGTCATTACGTATCCAACCGTATCGCACAACGAAATAGAAAAACAAATTTACGTACCAAGCATTATCAACACGAATAATATCTTTCAGATAATATTCAGCATAAGTTTTCAAATCAGGCATTTCATAATTAGCCGCAATTGTTAATAAATCGATAACAAGTGTGTGCGAAATAACAGCACCCGGTACACCCAATTTCTTAATACCACCCGTATACAAATATTCAAGAAAGAAGAGAATAGTTTTCCGATCAATATCATTAATATCGATTGTAAGAAGTGATGGATCTTCACCACCAGTAGCTCCTTGTGTGTCTGTTTCCATACTTTCACTAGTTGTGTTAGCTGTGGAAGCCGTTGCTCGTTTACCATGACGACTGAAAATAATAATAACTCAATTTATTTCTTTTTCTCCTATTGGTAAACTTACGTTGGTTTAGCCGGTGGACTAACAGCTGCTGGATGAACTGTTGCAGTTTCCTTTTCTTTTATCATTCGTGCAAGCACATTGGAACGAAGACCAAGAATCAGTTTATGAACGCTATGTAATTCATTTCCACATCGTAAGTGCATATCACACATGCGTTTTTCTAAATAAGCTGTATAGAATAATGTTGGCCAATAAGTTGCAGGATCTTCACTAATCGATGCGGTTGCACTTGATTTGTTTAAACTTGTACGTGGTAATGCAACCAATGGTCGTGAAATATATTTTCGTTCATCAATCGATTGTCGTTCAAGAATCTTAATTTGACAATATAAACGAAGTTCATTACCTGGAAATAGTTGTTGCTGAGCTTGTAATAATGTTGAATGTTTAATAAAATCACCAACACCCCAACGTTCGCCCGGTGCTAACACATGCGATGGTAATTGTTTAGTATTGACACGACGTCCACGTGCATCAATAAGTGAAAAACGAATAACGACACGAACACTTGGACCAAATGTATGTTCCAAAAAGACTGATAATGATTCTTTGAAACGTTCAGTTTTACCACTTGGATAAAGTATAAGAGACCATTGATGAGGTGGAATATCATTTTGTGGTGTTGTTGTCGTCGTTGCTTTATTTTCATTTGTATTAGCGCCATTTGTCATTTGTTCATCATCATCACCAGTTTGTTCCGGTGCAGCTGTCTGTATGTTTGTTACATTACCTGGTCGTTGTTTATTAAATGTAAATTCACACGACTCAATAAAACTATTATTTGGCGATTCATTAACCAAAGTTGAGAATTTTTCAATTTTCCATCGCAATTTCATTTTCATCACTTTTGATACAACACGTGACGAACCTTCAACCATTTTCGATGTGCTTGTTTTCATGCTACGCTTAGCTATGTCATCAATAGACATTAATTCAATGCTTATTATTAAATGATCTTTGGAATCTTTGTATAGTTGTTCACATAGAGCTCGTGACATTTTCATAATAACTAGTTCGTCAGTTATATTACCACCGCAATCATGAACAGTTTCAGTATGAAATATACGACCCTAAAAATAAAAATGTTTCTATTGCAAATATCTTTTTTTCATCCTAAACTATGATTCTACTTGTGGGTTTGAAAAATTGATTAGAGCCCGAAAATAAACTTGAAGTTGACGGGACGATGTATTCATCAATGACGATGCAATATGATTTGGATTATTTGATCCCTGTCCATTTGCAGTACCTGTAGAAGCATTCGATGGATGTTGAGAAGCGACATGAGATGGACACAATGATAAATAGAATTGTGTTGTTGAATCATCATCAGTTGATGAAGCACCACCTGTTGATGGTTGATTTTGTTGTTCTTTCGATAAACGTTGATGACCTTTTGGATAGAGCCGTAGTGTCCAGAATTCCTTTTGCAAGTCATATGGTGGAAACTCTTCACTTTGAATCATATCACCACATTCGTACCTTGACAAATGAAAAACAAAACATGGAATTAAACAAAATAGACGTCGACTTTCTTGCTTACATTTGTGGATAAAAATCTTCTACAGTCCATTCGAATCTTACATGCGAAACATTCTCAATTGTTGTACACAACATATCTGCCTCGTTGGTTGGAATAGCTTTAGCTACACTTGCTACTGATGGATTTGATGATGACGATGATAATTGTCCTTCGTTTTGTTCATCACCGGCACCTGTTGCTTCTTCAGCAATACCTTCGCCACCTTGTTGTTGAACAGATCCAATGTCATTAACACTTCCTTTACCTACACCTTGATCAGAAAGACCCGCTGCTTCACACACATCGGATATTTGTCGTTGAGAACAAAGACTATCGGCTCTAAAACAAAACGAATTATATATTGATTATAGAATAGTTTTCCTTCTTCTTACGTTTCCATTCCTTGAGGTCCTGCTGTTTCTTCAATTTGTGCACCACCAGATCGTCGTAAATTTTTTCGTGACATTAAACGTCAATACAAACAAGCGAATCAATTAATAATCTACAAATAAATGATCAATTTTTTTACATTTCTGCAGTAACAATTTTCACATAAAAAATTCAATTTTATTGAAAGAATCTTTTTTTTTCGAATGAAATTCAAACTAAATGTAGATGATCTGTTTTCGTATCAATGTTTTATAAGTCGATTGGGCTACACAATTTATGCCAAATAAGCATATAGACACAAGTAAAAACCATATTATAAAGTGAACCCCATGCCAAATCTTGTACAAGTAACGAAATTGGATAGCGACTTGCAAAAATTGCACGTGTAGTACAGTTGTAAACACCATATACAACAAAACTATACAAATAAAATTGTATTTCATCTTAATAATAATACTAATGTACAAATATACCCATAGAGAAAACCAGCTACAAGTCCACTTAGTGCGCTTGATGATATTGATGGCCATGATGCTGAACGTTGTTTAAGTCGATCGAAATAAGCTTTAGCTAATTGTACAGTAATAAAATACCAACCAACAGCCATAACTTAAATGTTGAAAGATTCATATTTCATTATTTAGTCTTCTATTTTATTGGAATTATAGTCACTAACTTATATAGCAAATCAATGCAGCCACGGTGTCAATTTCCATTTTTTCTTTTTGAATATCTTGAACAATTTTTGCATAGCGATCTTTTGCCAGGAAAATGTAAAGAAAATCGAAACATACATAAATGATACAGGCCGCAACTGGCAGAATAATGCGTGTTAGACGGCTATTCATGTTTAAGATGAAGTTTGATTTGATGTCAAGAAGAAAAAAACAAACGATATAAGAGAGGCTTTTGTTTGTCTTAAATGTTCTTTGTTCGTATTCGAACCAATAGTTCGTTAGATAATTTGCCTCCCTGGAAACAATAATAGATGTCACTATTTACTTGCAACTAAAGTACATACCGCAATCATGAGAAGTAGTTCGCGCTTATTGTTACCTTTCTTTTAGAGTGTTGTTATATTTTCTATATGAATTAATTGATGAATAGATTAAGAATGAGAGAGCATATGGAACAAGATTCATGGGATATAAATGTTACAAAATTAAAAGATGAATTAAATATTGAACGACATGAATGGCCAACTAAGCGACAATCATATAGCATATGTGGAAAACTGGGCGAAGGAGCAACTGGTAATGTGAGTAGACTAGATAAACTAATCTAATGAAAGATAATTTTATTTTAAGGAATCGTTCATTGGGCAACATGTACAGGATGTTCAATGCGGAAACGTGTTGCGATTAAACGCATTCCTATAAAAGAATCTATGTATATTGATATTATACGTGAGATTCATGTTATGGCATCATGTTCACATGAAAATATTGTTCGATTTTTTACAAGTTTTGTTTATAAAACTGAACTATGGATTATCATGGATCTATTGGATGGTGGAAGTATAAGGCAAATCATTGAAAAAAGAATTCAAGATAAAAATGATTGGTATCTTGGTGTACTCGATGAACATGAAATAGCAACTATTATGCGTGAAACTGTGAAGGGTCTTGAATATTTACGTAAAAAACATTATTTCTCAACTAAATAAAAAAATTATTTTTATTAATTGTAAAATTTAGATTCACAGCAATATATTCATCGAGATATCAAAGCTGATAATATAATGTGTAAAGTTGATGGTACAATTCAGTTAGTTGATTTTGGTGTTAGTGCCTTCATAACAGATTCTTCAACACGGCAAAAAGCTATTGCTCATACATTTGTTGGAACACCGTATTGGTAATTATATATTCTCGTACGAATCTTTTCTCCTATTATGGCAACATAAACAATTCAATATAGGATTGCACCCGAAATGTTTTCATCTACGGGCTACGATAATAAAGTTGATATATGGGCTTTAGGTATTGTTGGTATAGAATGTGCTACAGGACATCCACCTTATTATAAAAAATCAGCACAAGAAGTATTTCGTATTATATGTAAAGATACAAAAGGACCAACGGTTGATTCGAATGCCGAACGTGAAGGACAATATATGAAATATGATAATGAATTTCGTCGTTTTCTTGATATGATATTAGAACCATCAGCAATGAAACGTCCCAGTGCATCACATTTACTAAAAACAGATTTTTTAATGAAATTTGCTCAAGATAAAAAATTCATCGTGGAACATATGGTTTTAAAAATTTCATTCGATTGTGTTGAACAACAAATTGATATTGATTTGCAATGTG
Organism: Rotaria magnacalcarata; assembly: GCA_900239745.1. Classification (NCBI taxonomy): domain Eukaryota; kingdom Metazoa; phylum Rotifera; class Eurotatoria; order Philodinida; family Philodinidae; genus Rotaria; species Rotaria magnacalcarata. The sequence continues at coordinate 21,640 of OENM01001498.1, read as the reverse complement.
ATGATCTGAAAGATCGAATACAAACAATGAATAAAGAACGTGCTCTACAAAATGAAAATACAATTTTAGATAACATAAGAAATTTTTTTCGGTAAATTACGATGATTTATAAATAGATTCTCATATAATATCCTCATTTTGATAGACCTATATCACAAAAAGTCATACAAGTAAATTTTAATATTCACAATTTTTGAATAAGGAAAAATAAAATCTATTTGAAAGGATATAGATCGACAATTAGATGCCAATCTTGATTCAAAAATGATAGTAAATCAAGAAATACCATTATCAATAAAATTGAAAATAAAAGAACCAGGGCGTTTAACATTTTCATTAATTTCATTTAAATATCAACCGAGCATTGATCATCCAGTGAGTGTTGCACAAGAATTAGTGGCTGAAAATCATGTATATGGACATGATTATATATTAATAGCTGCTAACATTGACAAAGCACTTTCATACAAAGGCAAAATTCGATTTACACTGCATAAAATGGATGGTAAAGGTTTGATTAGTTACTTTAGAAATAGGATTTGCTCTTGTTGACCTTTTGTTTTGCTTAATTCATTTTGTGAATTTATTTAGAAAAATATTCACCATCGTATGCAGAAGTTTCTGTTGAAGAAACATCTCAAACACTAACAAATAAAAGTATTTCAACAAGTGATTTTCGTTCTACGGATTCAATTCGTCAGGAAAATAGTATTCATGATACAATAATAACGATGAACAGTATTAAAACAGATGATATCATTACATCAACCGCTTTCACTTGAGGAAGTATTATACATCAATGTAAATGACCTTGTAGACGACAAACAGCCAGTCATACCATGATTTAATCATTAACAACAAACATTGGACATATGCAAGTATAGTGTCGAAATATTTTGACTGACAATCTGACAAAGATGCATATTATGGGTAGAAAGACTTACAAGTGTCAATAGCTGAAATTGTTTTTTTCTTTTTATGTTTCATCAAACACATTATTCATGTTATTTTAACTATAACAAAGCAATATAGATCTATGATATTTTAAAGAGAGAATTCATCATTTTTATATCAGGCAGTTTTTCTTGGTGTTTATTGTCTATAGCGAATGGATTACAATAAAAAATCAAAAATATGGACATGTAATTACTTTATGAGCAATGTTGTTGATGCCATTAGTCGACGAATCGATTAAACAAATTTTTATGTCAGGAACGAGAAGAGTAGTACAATGTGTATGATTTTTCTTTTTTGTTGTTGTTGATGATGTTGGTATCAGTGACCGAAATCGAATCGAATTGCCGAATAATTCGATTCGATTCACCCCAGACGAATCGAACCGATTCCGAATGGAACTTCCAAACTTCGGAATCGAATCGAATGAATAAGAAAAAAAAGAAAGTCGAATCGAATGATACTTCTAGAAAAGTGGTCGAATCGCAGGGAGTCAATTTATTTTGAGGTCGAATAGAATCGATTCTTTTTTTTCAATTTTATTCGGTTATTCAAAATCATTTTCATTATTCTACAGTTTTATGGTCGAGGGCAGTTGACTAGTATAAGATATGGAGTAGCAGCCTAATTCGAGTTCGAATATAAACAAAATTTTCGAAAATTCTACTAGCACCTGTATATCAAAAGACAAAGATAAACTGTTCCTTCATCCATAACCACAACGTCTAGCACAGACTTGTCTGCAGGATAGTGAAAGTTAAAGTTTCATTTTTTCGAATTCGAATAAATAAAACGTTAACTCTCCCTACTTTCCCTATTCTACAGGAAAGTGCATATAGAATTTATAATTCGAATTCGAAAAAATAAAACGAACTTTCCTTACTTTCCATATGTGACGTGCTCGTTTGATTTTTTTGTTTTATTTTCGAACTGTTATTATGCAGTTGGAGCTCCATTTATATTCGAACTCAAATTAGGCATTTCATGAAATTAACATGGGTGCCTTCGAAATTTATAAATGAAACTTTTTCTTTTTTGCTGAAATTAACATGGGTGCGGTCGTTTTTGTGTACTCAAAAAAAAATGTGAGTACACTATAGAATCGGTCAGTGTGTCCGGCCGTTTACACGATAACTCCTGAAAGGCTCATCCGATTGTCATGAAATTTTGTACATAGCATTATCTCATCAATATCTCGGTCGAGTTCGAAGATGAAAAGAATTCGTCGAGGATTTACTGAGTTACAGCAAGAAATATCATTATTTTCTATGTAAATATTGACCTATTCCAATTTTCGCAAATCAAAATCTTTGTCATAGTGAAAATGAAAAATGAACTGTTATATACCATTCGATAGAGAATTTCATGGGCTGCAAAATGATGCTAAATTATAGGGGTAAACGTGCTGCGTTTGAAATTTCCTCAATACCTCAGTGTCAAAAAACTATGAAAAATTCGCGTATACCGACACTTTGTCTGTATAATATGTGTTTATTTCCCATAGAACTAACGTTGTTTTTATGAAGTAGATAGAACTTGTCAAGAGCTCTAAATGATGATATATTATACAGGTAAATATGGTTCATTTAACGTTTCCTCAATATTGCNAACATGGGTGCGGTCGTTTTTGTGTACTCAAAAAAAAATGTGAGTACACTAGAATCGGTCAGTGTGTCCGGCCGTTTACACGATAACTCCTGAAAGGCTGATCCGATTGTCATGAAATTTTGTAGACAGCATTATCTCATCTATGTCTCAGTCGAGTTCGAAGATGAGAAGGATCCGTCAAGAAATGGCTGAGTTATCGAAAAAATTGTCATTTTTGACTATACCATCCCTGAGGGGGAGTACAGGGATCTTTCAAAACAAAAATTTCTCTCAGAATTTTCCACAACATATATAAATCGACTCAGTTTTTAACGCTGATTCCGAATCTGATACTAGTTTTGAACAAAATCGTAGCTTTCTAACGAAACATCGCCTGAAAAAGGCCTCAAAATGCACAAAAACTGAATTCAGAAACCAAATTGCCTAGTTTCTCATGATAATTTTGGTGTTCAGACATTCTAGAATGACTCACATATCCCATGCACTTTTTGCAGTACACATAACTCTCGGATGAAATCCGAAGTTTCCACATTTATTTTACTTATATTCGAAGTGGTAATGATTACTTCATTCTCCATTTATAATCGAAGTCGAATTAGGCAACTCATGCCGTATACGGTTGTAAACGTTAACGTATAATACTGGCGTTTGTCACCGTAAATGGCCGTAACTTGACGTTTTGGCATGCACCGCACTACGGCCGTAATTAATCGCGTCGTATACGGCCAATAACGACCGTAATACGGTCGAAAAGTTGAGTATCCGACCGGTTACGGTTGTTTACGGCACATTGAAAAACGGCCGTAAATTATGGTAAAACGGTCGTTTAGGACCGTGTGACTTTCACCTGGGATCATATCTCCGATCACGCTTGCACACGCGTTCATTTCTTACTTATCAGACGAGATTTTATGCGGACTTAGTTCGAATTTGAGAATCTAAGATGGATTCTGATATATTTTTCCAAATTGTTATATTTTATATGAAACGTGTTTAGACGTGTTTTCGTTGAAAAACGAGTTTGAACGTAAGCCAAATTAAGATCACATTCAAACGTGTTTCTAAAATAAATTACGTCTAAACTCTTGGTTTGTTTCACTGGGGACGCCTTCAAATGCGTTCCCTCTTAGCGATCCGCACGCAGATAAAACGCGTTTCAGGTGCGTTTTTAGGTTAAAAGAATTCACATGGGCTTTGATTGGTATAAGAAATGGTCACTTACAAAGAACGTTCCATCTTTTTTTCCTTAGTCATGCATATTTAGGCCCCTATCACACCGAGAAGTAAATTGACATTATAGTTGAATTAAGCCATGTGATTGGTGCATTAAGAGTGACGCAATCTTTTAGAGGTGATTTAACTCTTAATGTATCAATTAGATTCCTTAATACGACTTTAACTTAATTCACATTTCCAGTGTGATTGGGGTCTTAATATCAACCGCTTGATTAGCCGAGGATGGCGCAGTGGTTCTATGCATCTGATTCTTAGTCAGAGAGGAGATGGCTCAATTCCTTCCCTCGGGTCGGTGTCTTCGAAGTCAAGATTTATGGTATCGGAAGAATAAACAAAGGAAGAACAACAATGCACGCCAACCGCGTCATCACTGCCAAAACATGTATGGATGTCACGAATAAAATTCAGCATAATTAAAAAAAATCACCCCCTTGATTTATTAAGTATGGCTATGTTCACGTGTAAATATAGATCCATATACAGTAAATGACATTATTTTTCTTCGTTCTATAGAAAATAAACTTATTTAATTAGTCTACTTAGATGTATTCACTAATTTATATTTCGTGTATTCTTTTTTGAAAAAAATGAATAATTATGCATAAATTCATAAATTATATTTATACAACATATTTCTATACAAGATCGATGGTCTATTTTCATTCTAAGAAGATGATTGTCTGAAAACAACAATACTATGTAATAATGAATACCAAGCTTTGTAAACCTAATTTGAGCCGAATCGAATTAATTGTTTTCGTACTTTTAGCCAAATCGAATCGAATTACAATTTTGAAAAACCTGAAAACCCGAATTGAATCCTAATCCAGATCCTAAAAAGACGAATCGAACCGAATGGCACTTTTGTCGTTTGTTTCGGTCTATGGTTGGTATTTTATTTTGGATGCGCAATTGTACATACCACTAAGAATAGCTCTATATAATCGAGAGAAAAGTCATGCTCACGAATTTCTAGTCAATCAATTATTCCGCAATCGAAAGTGTATAGTTATGTAAGTGAATGAGAATTTGAAGAATAATAAAACTAACTTAGGAAAACGTATAAAACTGAACGATTAATTTGACAAACAGTCAAAGTTGCAAAGATTATTGAATTTTCTATGATTATTATTTCAAAAATAAATCCGAGTAGTTTGTAGAATCTGAGAAATTTTTTTGTTTCTCTCTCATAAGACTAATTGTATATTCCTTTTTTTTTTTCTTTTTTGGGCACGTTTTAGTGCTGGAACATGATAATAATCATTAAAGAAATATTCACTATGGATAATACGAGAATTAAGTTTTCAAATTTTTTTAAGATGAAATGCATTTTTTTTTCTTGAATATGTCATTCAGCAATTTTAGTTCCTAGAATGTTAATACTGTGTAAATAAACGAGAAAAAGACGGAATTTATGATGAACTTTTCGTTAATGATGAACGACGGTTCAGTCAGTGTATGAAGTTGAATTTTGCTGCTTTCTATTTCTATCCTTCAATTTACTATCTCATTGTGATTCTAATTGTTTGTCAAATCTGTTTCTCATTCTAGGACTAATACTATTCTTTCCTAAATTCTTGATGGACCAGCTTTCAATGGCAGAGTGTGAAACTGACGATGGATATAAACATAACACAGGGAGCATGCAAAACTCGTTCGAGTCTGCTTGCTAATTACAAATAATGGAGACATTAGTGTTTTTTTCTTCGCTGTTTCGTGCTCTATGTCTTTTTTAAATCTGGTCTCAAGCAGAACACATCGACTAAATCCAGATTGCATTTCTCTGTCTTTTGTTTTCGAAGCGATAGAATCTTTTCACAACACTAAGATGCCACCAGAAGAGACTAATGGGATATTTTTAATAGATATACGAGCGAAAAATCACTTATATATACAAAAGATCGGTTCTGGCTCAAAAAACACAAAGTAGTGGCAAAATAGATCATGTCTATATTAATTGTTGACGTTTCATACTGATAAGAGTTCGTTTTATGTTCATGGAGAGAAAAAAAAGAAAGATAGCGAATTAGTCTTGCTATTTTCATGGTTAGTATGTAGTAACACATATAGATATATAGACTAACTTGTCAATATTGCAATTGTCGACGACTAATTAGAATTCCCAAAATATGTTTTCTTTCCTATTACTTCCTTTTTTCAAGATACATGTATTAATTTTTGTCAGTCGTGCGCAAGAAGAGAGAGAGAGAGAAAAAAGAAAAAAAAATCGTATACTGTCATAAAACAAGCGATCTAGGTATTTTTTAGAAAAAAATAAAGAAGCACACATTATTTAACTATTCGAGTATTTGCTTTTATTACATACAGATATTTTATATAAAGTTACACCTGTAGCTTTTGATCTTAGATGATGACATCACATATTAGAAAATAATTTTATATCTCGATTTTTCTTTTTTCGATGCCGAAAATAGATTAACCTGCAGGTGCGTATTTCCGGTTACAACTGTGATAATGAAAACCATTTTCAGGCTGATTTTAATGAAACACATACTCAATTATAAATTAGTGCTCTTTGCTTTATGTTGAATATAGCTAATGTACGAAATATCTAGTATTCTTACGGGAATTTTCAATGATGACAGACACTCCCACAGCGCGTAACTATTTTCCATCAAGAGAAGAATATTTTCGATGAAAGCATTCGTGTGCTTGAGAATATCGAATATAGATCATGTGTTTTTCTATTCATAAGTGCCATTATATTTTGATTTTGTTATCAGTAGGAAATGATTTTTATTGTTATATACAAAAGAGAGCCACTAAATAAATTTCAAGTGTTCTTCCTTGAACTGATTTATCATTAGTGTATACTTATCCGTCAATCTGACTGAGAAATATTATATATATATATAGGGTAGAAAAAGAAAAGGTAAGTTAGAAAAAAACTGACGGAAGCAATAAGATTAATTCTATATTGCTTCAATGGCTTTCAAAATGAACGAAGTGTTCGTCATTTTTCCGTTCTGCATACTAGTTCGCCAATGAAATAATAAGTACAACAATGACAACAACAGAAACTACGCAAATTACAGAGAAGAAAAATGGATAATTTTTGTTTTTATTGATATATCTTGTGGAGAGAAAAAATCTAGATGATTGAATGAATGTTCATGACATGCTATGACTACTTACAAAAATAGACGGCCGTATTTGATTCATTAGAAGAATACTAACGACAATAGTCAGCAATAAATCGATATTTTTGTTTGTATGTGCGTGCTTGTAGATCATTTGTTGTATTATTTAGACTCTTATAGTGTTTTATTATTGTTTTTGATATATGTGAGAAACAGAATGTGAATGACGGCAATTTTAGATACAACGCACAAGTCGTATTGTATTTGCAACATTATTATCCCTAACGTCATCATCGTCATCGTAGAGGTGATGAGGATCATGATGATGATAATGATGATCATTATCAACAACATCAGTCAAGTGACAAATTGTTTTAACGATTACATTCTCGATGTGTATCAGATTTCAGCATTGAACTGACTGACTGACTGATATTAGTCGAATAGTTGACATATTTTATGTATTCTTGTTCTAATCTTTATACGATTCTGTTCTGTAACTACTAATTGTCATAAATGTTAGATACACGTCAAATTCAATCTTTCACTGGTAAACTGGAACTAATGCATGTCTACTGTAATGACAAGCACATATTTAAAAATACTCATCATGTTCGTTATTGTGTTTTCATATATGACACCATTTTCTTGACAGCAGTTGCATGCATCTTGTGTATTGTCGGTTAGTTTTCAATTCTATTGCAGATAGAGAAAAAAAGAATACTAATAAACTGATTGCCGCGATTATCCTATTGTTCAAATATCTAAACATTATTTCTTAATTTTTGTTGCGATTCGTGTTTCACGTTTTTTTTTCTTTGTTTCTATTCACAAAAAAAAGACATTTAGATATTCTTCTTTTCTCGTCGACTTTTGTTTTACATTGAACTCACAGAAGTATGTCCATGAAAAGATTTTCGTTTATTCAATGATTGAAAATAGTATTTTTCTTTCTGCTTTGTTTTCATAATTACGGTATTAAACTCGTAACTGTCAAGATAATATTGACAATAATGACATAGATGAGATTGAGTTTCGCATCTTCTTGTTTCTTTCCGTTTTTCTCTCGTTGAATATTTCCTCATTGAAGATATATATTTACTGAAATATAGATAGAAAAACAGAATGAAGCCGAAAGAGAAAGAAGAACAGGTCTGTTGAAGTGAATCTATCTTCTTTTCTTTTACTTGAAAATAGCTGAACTAAATCTTTCATGGACTATATTTCTTCTATGCTTTTCCCCTCTATTTTCTACAATAAAATCGACTGAGATAAAGTAAGCGTTTAATTCAGCTTGCCAGTTAACTTGAGTGCATTTTGTAACGTCTAGTTATATTGTTTCCGCTTTTCTTTTCAATAATTAAGTTCATATTTTCTATAATAGATCATAATGGGTATCTATAATATAATTTTGTTAAAGATTTCTTTTCACTAATATCTCAATAATATATTGAATTTCCCTTTCTGTAAGTTTTCTTCTTTCATAAGATACGGAAAAAAAATTGTCTAGAATCATCATTTATGTTTATGTTGTCTGGAAAGTAGTTTTTTCATATAATGACATTTCCGTTTGATTATTTTCTTCTGCTTGATCGAGTAGAAGCGATCAGTGTTCGATAAGATAAATTCAAAGCGTATACTCCTTTCTTTTTTCTCAAATGTCTTCCCTCCTTGAACCTTATGTCATAATAATAAGAGCTTTGTAATGCGACAAGGGTGACTAATCTATGCGAACTAACCGATCATATTTCAAATTAGAATAAATTATTGAGTTCCATTTTACTTTTGTAGATTCATCAAAACGGTATGCTGGAAAAAGAACGATGTATTACCCTTCCTCTTCTTCTAATATAACATCATCAAGTGAATATGCTTCATTAATATATTCTGATTCAACATTTTCAACTCCATTGTCATTATTTGATGATAATTTATTAAACAATACGTTTGCATCATTATTTTTTAGAACTGAACAAACAACCTTACAAGATACAAATCCATCGTGTACTCTAATAAAATATGAATATATTACACAAAAACCTTTATTTAATATAGTGCGTTATATCTCACAAAATTTAAATCGATTTTTCATACTACCAGCTATTATCTTAAATCTATGTGCTTTTTACATATTAAGACGTACACGTATGAATCGTTCATCGTCAATAGCTTTTTATATGCAAGCATTAGCATTATGTGACGTTGCTTTTTTTGCTCTACGTGTTATGTTTGGTGAACTATCAAGCTCAACAACTGGTAAACATATTTTAACAACTGGTCTATGTAAATTTCTTTTTCTGATGGTCAATGCAGTGAACTATACAACTGGTGAGTTTCTCTATTCAAATAAATACTGTCAAACTGCCGGAAGTAGAAAAAGACAAGAACAAATGCAGTAACAGCTACGCTGATAAATAGAGCGATTTTTCTTCTTCAATAATTTTGCTAGTTTACACATAAATTATTGTTAAATCGAGACCTTGAAGCGTCAAAATATGCTCGCTTTAGACACATAAAAACGTATACTATTATTATTATTTATTTATCATTTTTTGTTTTAGTATGGCTTATTGCTGCTATGAATGCAGATAAATTTATTGCCGTGTGCTTACCTTTACGTGTCTCAGATCTTTTATCACGAAAAAAGGCGTATGCCGTAGTTCTCGCTGTTATAATTTGTTCAATGCTTGTTGCATCTGTACATGCCAGTCGAACTGTTTTAAAAAACAATGCATATTGTTGGCTAGAAACGTCACAAGATGAAAAACTTGTTTTTATACTTGATGCATTTTTTTGGTGCTTTGTTCCATTTTTTGTTATATCAGTATTAAATGCTGCCATATTTGTTGCCTTATTAAGAGCACGTCGTGAAGCATCATGCTTACATGAACCAACTAGTTCTTCAACTACAGTAGCTATGTTAAGAACAACAATCAATGGTCGAGCAGCAAAAACAAAAGCAAGTACCTATCTTAAAGCATCAACTAATTTGTCAGCTCCAAATCAACTTCGTTCATTAGGCACGCATCCTTCGCCAACAACTCGTACTCGTATGCAATCACAAAATCTTCAAATAACCATTATGCTTATAACAATATCAATATCATTTTTTGTTTTAACATTACCAAATGCTATTTATTATTTGCTCATATTTTTGCGTGTCTTAATTGAAAGTTGGAAAGCTGTTAAATGTGACGTTAATGTCTATCGTAATCTTGATGTATACGTACGAACATCAGCTGTTATGTATCTTATATCAAATATTACATCAGATTTAATGCATGTGGTCAATTTTTTCCTATATTTTATTAGTGGTGCAAGATTTCGTACTGAATTTCGTCGTTTAATATTTTATCAGTTATGCCGATGGTGTTCTAAAGGAAAAGACTCAACTAATGGAAAAGATATAACGCGTAATGAACGTTCATTTGTAGGAACGAGTGGCGTAGCAACCGTACGAACACTGACATCATTGCCAGGAGGTGGAATTAAACAACAAAGTACGTCAAATACCAATTGTGCAACAACAATTAAAAATACGCAGAAACCAAAACATGACATAGCACATCTATCTTTAACTTCGAATGTTGCGCTCGATGGTAGCGTATCAAGTGTGCTTGAAGACAAAACTTGACGCAATCACAATGTTGCTATGATCATGATTAAGAGTGGGAAAAAATGGCAGAAAATAAAAGCAATAGTCTGTTTGCACAAGAAAAAAACTTTATATTTCAATTTGTTTTTCTAAATATCTCTTATTGTTTTATTTTGTGGTCTTCCTTATTTAATGTACACATTGTCGCATATATCATTGAACAAAGAACTCAAATATAAGACTGCTCTGTCAGTCTTGCATTTGAAAAAAAGTAAAGTAAATATATAAAATATATATGTATGGTGCATCATCGGAAATGAAAAGATAAGAGATATGTATAATAGATAACAATCCAAGGGGGAAAAAGCGGCTCCTGATGGATTCTAGAATCCACCAGGATCCATAGAATTCGCTAGGATCCATTGTGATTAATGAGTTTATCTCAATATTTTAAAAAGTTTGCAGTTGCTAAGGAGAACGGCGAGACTCATATACGTAGGATCCATGATTTTCATCGTGTTTTGAAAAAATTACGAAAGTGACCATTCATTTTTTCAAAGATTTAAATGGTCTATATATCGTTTCTTGTGTCTAAATGCTTAAAAAAAAACTTACAGATATTATTGTACACAAAAAGAGAGGAACTGAATGATTTATTTGTCATATTATTCTATGACTGGGTATGTGTTACAATAGTTCTGAAAAAATTATTTAGCCTTTTTTTTAATATAGACGATACTGTTGAAACGAAGAATAATACTATTTTGTTTCTACCCATGATTTTGTCTGTATTTGATTAATTCTTCATGTTAAGTTCCAAAGTTCTAGCAAGCACATCAGTATGACTTGGTTTGAAACGATCGGTTCAAATATATGAACTGACAGCTATGTACAAGTTTTGTTTTAAATATTAGTAGTGAATGCTATAGCAAAAAGTGAAAAATACATGAATCATTGCTACTTACTACGTAGTTAATAAATTCATTACTCTATCCCATATTTTTATAAAAACATTCAAATTTCATGTGTTTCATGCGATTTACAAGTTATTTTTTTAACTTTTCCCTTGACAGAAAATAGAGTTTCTGGATAACCTTGTACGGGATGTTAATGATTATGAGAGTTTATGTTGCGAAGACGAATATCAATCCAAGAAACTACAATAGAAAACCTTAAAAAGCAACTTAGTCTAACGGGATAAGTCATTATGTTAGACTAAAAAGAAAGCAAGGGACAGCGATAAGGAGCTGATACTGATCTTCACATATCTTCAAACATCCACCAAGACTCATAAGAATTCACTGGAATCCTCCAGAATCCAGTAGAATCCACAGAATCCACCAGGATCCACGAGGAGCTGTCAGAGTCCACTAGGATCCTGGAGCCGCTTTTTCCCCTTGTAAAAATCTGTGACAACTGTCGACAGTATAAAAACGTATTACTTGATCTAACGTTCGTTATTTTTTTGTCGAATGAGGAAATTTTTATTCTATAAATACTTACAAAAAATAAAGTTTACATTTGAGTTAGCTCTTTATCATCGAGTCTTATAGTCACAAATGACTGTCATTTTCATGATTAAGATAAATTGAAATTTTCATAAAATATATATTTAGAAAAAAAGGTTTTTCTTTAAAATATGTAGTATAGATATTAAAATTTACTATTTTATTCTGTGTTAATTGAAATAAATATTCTATAAATAAGTTTGATATGTATTCTGTATTTAGTCAATAGAAAACAGGTGTCACTGTTTTTCGTCCTCCAATTGCTTCATGTTTTCTGTTACACATTAGAAATTCCATTTATTTCTGTAAAATTTGATGAATAATTTATCGGCATTTTATTACCTTAAATGAACAAATAAATTGTTGACAATGATTCAAACATGATTTATTTATAACGTAAGCAAGGTCATTTATTAAAAAATATCTTTCATCGATTGAATATAGGAAATAGATTAATTATGCTTCCGATAAATAACCTTGACAGATCATATTTCATTTGAATAATTAGTTGTTCCAAATATTGATTTTATGATTATTGAAGCATTGATCGGTCTCCGTAGTAGTTTTAGAATAGTCATGCGATAAAAATGTCAAGTCACAAAAAATGAGACGGCTGTATGTCTCTTCAAAATGAACAAAATTACTTACTCTCTTTGAAATAATACTTCTTTTTTTCACTCAAGCTTAAAATTTAAATAATCATTAAATGTCAATGATTATTACATGACAAGAATCTTGAATTATATCAAAGAGAGTACTAATTTTAATAAAAACTACTAAATTTCATGTCGACAGTTTTACTATTTTACGCTCTTCTTCAAGTGTTCCTTTTTTTCTCCGTAACCAAATATTATGTTGCCCTTGTGAACAACGAAAAAGTCTGAGTATTTTCATGAAAACAATTTTGTAGAAAATTGTACGTAGAAGATCATATAGATACATTAATAAAAAAATATTTTCTACTAAAATATTGTTTTTTTTATCATTAAGTGGATAATAAACGTTTAAGCAGTACAAGTCTTTTTTGCTGATTCTGACGGTAATTTATCGATAAATCTAAGCGGGTGTGGGTGTGTACCTTTAGCCGTCATCACATTCTATTAAAGCAAACATTTGCGTCGTCGGATTCTTTCACAAACGCACACTGCAACTCGTAAATATGCCAAGGAAGGTTGGAAATATTCTTCTTAATGTTGAAGGACGATATTTTCAAGTCGATCGCCACTTACTTGCATCTCAGAGCATTTACTTTCGTGTTCTTTTTCGTAGTAAATCAAAACGAGATAAACACGGTGCAATACTGATACCTGGAAATGCAGACCGATTCGGTTTAATAATTGATTATTTGACTGGAGAATATCAATTAACAAATGGTCAACTAGAATCCATAATTGCTGATGGTGCAACACTCTACCATATACCATCACTTGTTTATCTTTCTCAATTTAAAACTAAATATGAAGCACGAGACAAACAACGCGTTCAAGAAGTTCAACGAACTATGCAAAAAATGGATAAATTAAATAGGGAAATTACGAATTTAGAAGAATATATTAATCATATGCGACGAGAACAAAACTATTAATTAATCCTACTAACGAATTTTAATATTGAATTTATGAAAATAATTGTTTTTTTATTTTGTCCAATGGGTTTTCTTTCTGTATAATAAAATATGAACGGTCTGAATCTATAATGTAAAACTTTTACTATGAAGGCTATTTAAAAACAATAAGTAAATCAAACCATTCGATATGATGGTTAGTGACATCTATTAAAATATGAATTTGTTTTTAAAATAATCATAGTTTTTTTTTCCTAATAACAGTAATACTAATCTAGAACAATACTTCATTCTAATCTATAGAACTATTTCAATTTTCAATATTGTGGCTGTTCACAAGGAATCGAAAATTTAAAACATAAAAAATGGATGCCAAGTGGTTGCCGTAGTAGTAATAGTAGTAGTGTATCTGTCCTACAAAACATTCACTTGATTGTTTGGATGAAAATTTGACAATTCATTCTTATATATACATAAACAATTATTTATTCGTAGACAAATCTATTGATCTATTTCAAAAGATAAATACGATGGTCAAAGGTGCCAAACCTACATCATCAGCTGCTCCTGCTAAAACAGCTGCACCTGCTACAGCAGGCAAAGGAGGCAAACCTCGACAGCAAGATGAAAAAGCAATTGATGAAACTGTGAGTCATAATTTTTGATAATCCCATTTGAAACTAAGAGAAACACTAGAGAAAATGTTAGTTTTATTTTCATTTGTTAAAAATGAATAAACGAAAAAGTTTTGCTAGTGGTATCTCTATTAAAGTTGGTCCCGATGCACCATCAGAACCCACAAATTCTGTATATATATATACTTTTCTTGTTTTTTTTTTCTTTCTAAAACTAATAATTATTAAGATTTCTTCTGTGTATAGTTCGAGCCATTGAAACTTGATATCAAAGGTGCTCAAACAGCTGTTGTATGTTTACAAAGTACAGAAGATAGTGTTTTAATCCGAGCATGTGATGCTTTATTTAAATATGCTGAAAAGAGTGATGCAAATAAATTAATGTTACATGAGATGGGTGCAACTGATACGTTATTTACATTAACTCATCATGAAAATCAAATTGTACAACGAAATGCAACAATGGTCTTTGGATTACTATCTGCTCATCGTAAAGTTTTTCTTTAACAAAAAAAAAGAAAGAAAATTTGATCCAGTATTTATTTTCTTTAGCGGATATCCGAAGACATCTTCGTAAAATCGATTGTATTCCACATATGATTTCGCTTTTAACACCTGAAAGTACGTTTTAATTTTCTTTTTACTTTTAACTATGTCCTAAATTTAAATATAGATGAACCATTAACAAATGAATTTGCTGTTTATTGGCTTCGTTATATGTGTAGTGATTATTCAACGAAATCTCAAGTACTTTCATTAAATGTTCTTCAACCATTAATAAGATTAATTAGTGAAGCGGATCCCGATATTAAATTTAATTCTCTATCAACAATCGATCATATACTTGATGATTTTCATGCACGAAGTCTTGTTCGAGAATTAAATGGTATCGAACCAATATTAAATAATCTTAAATCAGAATTTCCACAAATAACTGAAACTGTTTGTAATTGTTTACAAAAACTAGCAACTGATCCATTTAATCGTGCTGTTATAAGAGATATTGGTGGACTAGATAAAATGATCGATTTTATTGGTATAGATGAAACAAAAGATGTTCATGTTCATTGCTTGAATGCTTTAGCAAATCTTTTAGAAGATACCGAGTGCCTTGATGTTCGTTTGCATGAATTTTAATTAAGCAATTTTCTCTATTGTATTCGTTTTTCATAATTTTAGCTTATTCAATCAAATGGTGGACTTAAACGGTTGATGCAATTCGTACAAGATAGCGTTGTACCAGCTGTACAAGCAGCTGCAGCTAAAGCTATTGGGCGTGCAGCTCGAAAACGTAATAAAATACATAATTGAAAAGTGAACTTTTGAGAAGACAAAAAACCTATCCAATACTATCTTTAGGATTAAATACTGGACCAGAACGTAGGTTGAGATATAGACTAAATAAACAAAATGCTAAACCCCAAAAATTAAGAATACACAAGATTGAGAAAAACAAAACAAAACACACTTTTCTTTTGTTTATTTCACAAGCACTTGATTGAATTTGTTTTCTATTTGTGCGGAATTTAAAAAAAAAACTCAAAATTCTTCTTTGTATTTTCAGCACAAAATCGAAAAATTTTTGCAGAACAAGATGCTGAACGTGCTATGGTATTTCTTTTACTCAGTGAAAATGATGATGTACGCATAGCAGCATGTCAAGCATTGGCGGTCATGGCTGAAAGCATGCTAAGCCGTGAAACTATTCGAAATAACGGTTTGTTCATTTATTTTTTTCATTTCGTTTTATCTTTCGTCAATTGTTACGCATGAATATATAGATGGTATTTTAACACTTGTACAAATGATGCAAAAAGAAAATCCACGTTTACGTGAATTTTCTACATTGGCTATGTCGAATTTAACACAAAGTAATCCAAATAATATTAGGTATGTTGTTCAAGACGAAGATTGAATGACAGTTTTGTTAAGGAGGAGAGACAACTAATTGTACTGACAAAATATTGTATTGTAATGAAATCATATGTTTTTGATCAAAAGTTTGATGGTATTGCCTATAATATATTCTGCCCTATGATTCATCTGTCGGATTGTTAAGAATAAAAATGTTTGAGATGCCATTTATAGTTCAGAAAATACAATCGATATTGAATCGAATCTATTGATTTTGTCTCACTTTGAAAATTTAAATAGGTTCCGAATGATTTTTTTTGAAACTGCTGTCAATTATTTGTATGGCAAAAGTTTTGTTCAAAAACATGCGCAGTTTTTATTTCAACAAAAGAATATTTCAAGCAAAACCTTTCATTCGTATAATATTGGGAAAAAACAATATTAAACATCTGTGTCAAGGGTTTAATCATTCAATATTTAATGTTCATTTTTCTAAGCAACTCTACAATGATACACGATTGTATTCTATGATAAATAGATCTAGTATTTTGTTCGCGTGATAGTCAGTTGTAGTATAGAATGAGTAGATATATATGTAACTATTTGATTATAATCATAGGGAATTACAAGATCAAGCAGGTCTTGACGTATTAATTGGTCTGTTGAATGATGAAAAAGATACAACGAAAGCATATGCATGTGTCACATTGGCAAACTGTTCAACTGATCAAGTTGTGCGCACCAATATTTTGGAGAAAGGTCTTATCAAAAATCTTCTTGCACCATTACAAGCAAGGTATGGAATCGAATGTTGATTTGCGACTCTGCAAAAAATTGAAGAACAGAATTGATTAGAATCGACATCAAAAAAGTGAAAATCGATAGATCTTGAATAAAATAGTCGAAGTAGAAAATTCGGTAGACTTTTCTAATGACTTTTGACTATATTATGCCGGAAAAAATCTGAGAACTTGTCGATCTAAAAAATTTGCTTCAAGTGCCATCGGTTTCCGGTGATTTTCTATCGAAATCAACCCTGCAGTTTTTTTTACGCGAGGATTTGTTTTGCTTGTAAAAATAAAATTCATTTTAGTTATGAATTAGCACAAGCGAAGGCTGCTATGATTTTATCAGCTTTTGGTATCGATCAAAAAGCTCGCGAAGATGTAAGTTCTTTTGAAAACAAGTTCAGCATCTACTTTATTCTCTATTTATTTATTAGATATTAAAAAATCAAGCTATTATTCCCCATCTTGTTAGTTTATTAAAATCAAATCATGATGAAGTTCGTCGTAATACTTGTTTTGCTATCACTGTTCTTTGTGTAGAACAAACTATAGCTATTGAAATTCTTCGTAATGGGTATTAAAATGCTTATTATTTTTTCGTTTTGCTTTGTTTTACTAATTAAAGTTTGATTCTTTAGAGCACTCGAAATAATACGTGATTTAAATACATCTGAATCACGTAAGAGTAAATTTACTGAAATGGCCTTACAAAAGATTCTCGATAGTCATTTATCAGCAAAATATTCTTATCTGGGACAATTAGGTTCGATTGATTGATTGTTGAAATGAAACAAAAAATTCGACTGTTTCTTTTTCAAGAGAATAATAATATTACAACCGATGGATTCTATGATATGGGACCAGTTCGAGAAGGAGGAAAATTTTTAACTATTGAAGAACTTGGAACCGAAGAAGTAAATGATCGTCGACCAATTTTACTTGTATATGCACCTGAAAAAAAGTAAGAAAATGTGTTTTTTTCTTGTCTCAATTGACATTATTTATATAAAAACAAAAAAACACATTGTACCACATCCCAAAATTTTTGTTTTGCGCACGATCAATGTTGTATCACTTATAGAACTAAAATCGTTATTGCTACACCTACAGAAACCGAATCGTAAGTATTTTTCATTTAGAAAANATATGTGTGAGTTTGTGTGTTTGTTTTTTGTTCAGTGTCACTTCATGGTCTGCTACGACAGGAGGATCTTATGGCGATGATATCTATCGAGTGCCATCTTCTTCTGATGATATTCTTTCTACATCAGCGACGCCGGTGTAGGTTTTAGTTTTCTTCTCATTTGGATTCTTCGTCTTGTTTTATGAACAATTTTTTATCATCAAATAATTCATTTTAATATAGGAAAGGTTCGGAAAGCAAAGAAAAACTAAGTACTGGAGTAAGCGGACGTAATGCAAAAACACCGAAATCATCGAGTAAAGAGAAAGAAGGGAAAATGTAAGTTCCACTTTTTTTGTCGTTTAACGATGTAGTTCGACAAGCTTTATCTAATATGCAGCTCAGTAGATCAATCCAGGTAGGAAATTGGATTTAGAATTGAAAATTAATATGCCTTAATAACGTACTTATGCATAGCTTTTGTTTTCTCTGCACTCCTTCATTTGCGTTTTGTTTGTTTTTGTTTGTTTTGCTGATTTTAATTTAATTTTGCATGAATTTGATATCTTGCTTTTAGTCGTTCAAAGAAAGATAAAACAAGTGATAAACGAGATTCATCTGAAGATAAAAAGCATAGTGAACGAGAATCATCAGAAGCAAATGCTGATTTGGTAGATCGTTTGATTTTATTTTTATTTTTTTGGAACTTTTGTTTTTGCTATAATAGAAAGCAGGTTACAAACAAACGATCGATCAAGATTTTCAAATGTATCTTGATGAAATTCGTCCTCAAATTTCGAAAGTACCATTGTCAGAACAAATATCGACTTTAGCAAGGTAAAGTGTAATTGAGTTTTCTACGATATTTTTATTTCATAATTGTACTTTTTCAACAAATAGATTTGTCAGTGAGAAAATGGGTGGGACAATATCATCGGATGATGTATCGACATTTGGATACGAAGTTGCAATGAATCAATTGAAAGCTGAACTTCATTCAAATGTTGTGCCGATTGGTCGAGTACGAAAAGGTATTCATGCTCAACGAGCATTTCTATTCAAAGTAAAAACATACAAAAGAAGTCCGTAGAAAATAGTTTTAAAAAAACAAAATTTTATAGTCGTTGGCTGATCGAATTGGAATACCATGTACATTAACACGTGGCAATTATAATCGTGCTTGGAATGAAGTTGTTGTTGGTGAATCTTCTGGGGTATGCTATCTGCTTAAAGATCGTAATAATATTCATTGATTTTTTAACATACCTTTGATATAGTATGATGAGAAGTTTAGTTTATCTGTAAATTCAAATAATTTCGTTTTAATTTTTATTTGCAAAACAAAATTTTTTAAATTTAGATAGAAGATTTTCGATTACATAAGCTTCAAAAAGATTCTAATCAAATATCGATTGATTACCAAAATTCAATTGATAAGTCGACAAAATATAATCCTTTCGAGGATCAATCTATTGAACACATTCGTGAATCGTTAAGAAAATTAGAACAAACATATTTGAAAACTAATAACAAGCAGATTTTAGTTAGTGATGGTGGCAAATTTACTATCATTGAAATTATTATTTATTCTATAGATAGAAAAACAAATACGAAATGAGAAATCTGTAGTATTTGTATGTCAATTGCATGTTTATTTGAATTTTGCTCATTATTTTGTTTTTAGTAATTTCATACAGCTTATATATTAGAGATTATTTTTGTATTTTAGGGTGTTCGATATCCAGCTAAAACATGGATTGTCGATTTACTTCATGAACCAGGTCGACTAATTCTTGCCAATTCGTCTGATGCTCGTTCTTATACAATACTCAATTAAAAAAAAATGACTCCTAAGATTTTAAATACATCCGGTGGATATCATATTTTGAATCTACCGCATTTCTCTTTCTTGCTCATGACTAATTTGTTCAATTTTTGATTTGTACGAGTTTCGGAAAAAATACAGTGATTTTTACATGCGCACAACCAAACGCGTCATGCTATTGAAAAGAACCCTACATATATTTATTTAAACGAGTTTTATTTTAACTTATATTATTGTTTGTAAGCTGTTTTATTTCTCTATCTTTATTGTTATGATATTACTGTTTTAGGACAAATGAAATCTAATATAATTATCTTGAATATCGAGTTAGTCAATGTCAAGAATTCATTCGTCACTTTATTATCCTTTTGAAATATAGAAACATATACTTTAACGATTCAATTTTATAAAACGAGTGGAAAAATTAATTTAATTCTTTATCTTCTTAAAAACTTAATTGAAATCTTCAAACGAATCTTTGTAATTATTCAATCTATCCAATACAAATTAAAATAGTAACAACTATTTCACATCAACGTAGATTCGTTGTCTTTTGTTTTTGAAAAACAACAATTGATAATAACATAATGAAATTCTATTTTCTGATTTAAAAGTTGAAATAGTAAACAATGTTTGTTTTCATCTTTTATTTTTATCGTTAATTCGAACGAATAAATCCCATTTGAATATGATCACAGACATTCATTATATTTCATTTTTTTAATATTTTCATTCTCTTAATATATCCTATGCTTGTGGCAGCAGCTTGTGTTAATTGCCTATTTATTTTTTGTTTTCTTTTCCATGTCATAAAACTGCTGTAAGAATTGTCATTTGTTATACGCTCTATTTCGTGATAAAAGAAACGTCATGAAAATTTTATTAACTACTCTAATATTTTATATCACTGTGAATTTGCTACCAGCTCGCCAATTAGAGTACTGCAAGGATATGAATTTCGTTACCCTACTCTACCCTACACTTTTTTTCGTACCCTAACCCTACCCTACCCTACCCTACTAAATTCAAAAAATACAAGTACTGTATACCGTGGATCATTTTTTCATTTATTTATCAAATGATAAAGTTAAATTTTGCAAACGCAAAGAATGGTATTAAAGAATATCACAGCTAATATGATAATCAGAAAAATAGTATTACATGGACCACGAATATTATCAATATGAAAACACGGGCAATAGTACTAAACTCTACGCATTAGAAGACATCTGATCTTCTATTTTGTCAAAGCGTGGAAAGTTTTCAGGAAAGTCTTATATTGTGTCCCATTTATTACCGTCATTTTTACTTAAAAAGGTTCTTCAGAAGAAAAAAACGATTTTGAGAATTTGGAACGAGATTTTTAAGTTTTTAAAAGTGCAGAGACAAGAATGACCTGATTATTTTAAAATTCTCGGTCAAAAACTCTGAAAAATAGTGACGTTTTGATACAAATATACTATTTAAAGTTCGAACTTTTCGAGAAATTAATTAATTAAAGGGGGCTCGTTTGTTGTGTCCAACGCATCATTTCTTCAAGGGGGTCTTCTAATATAAGGGGCATTTCTTATTATAGTGAAGTCTTCTAATATAAGGGGTCTTTTATTATGGAGATGAATTTACATCGACCACGGATATTAAAAACAATATCGGCAAAGATTTAAAGAAAGACATGCACAACTGTTGCTATTTATTATTGAATGACTCGAAGTAATCATCCAGTCGGTATTTTCTCATTATTCCCCTACGAATAGAAGACATTGCTCGATAGTAGAAGTTGACAGACATCGGGCGTTTAAATAGATCAGATAGACATAATGAAAAGTTTACCCTGAAATACCCTACAGTT
>OENM01001497.1:2301-33194 GCA_900239745.1 Rotaria magnacalcarata | reverse complement strand
TGACAACAATGAGCCTTTATGGGAATCAGATTAGCAACACACATGCACACCATATTACTGAAGCGCTTCGCAAGAATCAGGTAATTATATTCGAAATCTACTGAAAATACTTAATAAGCATTCTTTATGTCATTTAACACAGACTTTCAAAAGCAATCGTAAAGAATACGAATAGGATCAGGAAGATTGAATGGCAATAGCCTGCGTAACCAATGCGGCGCAAACAAATAGTATAGTTCGATTCTAACGAATCTGGTTCCTAAATGCAGTTGTGAGTGCCTCCCTACAATTTGAAAGTATGGTTTGTCGTAGTATTGGTTATGGATATTAGTGTAATAGGTTTTCTCTTGCATATGAAGCCTGTAAATATGGCACATGTAGATTCTAATTCAATTGAATAAATAGCGAAGCGTTCGTGGAATCAATCTATTTTTTCTTGTACTATTAAAAACATATGCTGTTGTTATCCTGTGCCTAAGATAGTTGAAGTTTTGCTGATAAACAAAAACTTAGACGAAAATAATCACTATAGATAATGAGTTTGTTTTCATGGCTGTGTTATACGGAGCAGTAGATTTATTAGCTCACGAGGCAAAGCCTACCTTGAATCTGTACTCAAAATGGAACGCTCAATTACTCTAAAATGCTGTTAGTGGAGGACGTTTCTAGAAAATACCGTAGCAGACAATTTCACCTATGTGCAATTTCAAGTACGGCAGCACTAACCAAAAAGAATTTATTGATTCCTAGCTTACCTTCTAAAGTTATTTCAGAAAAATAATTTTAATGGATCTATACATAGACTTAAAGTATCAGTCAGGTTTCGTTTTCATTAATGCTAGTTTTCATCACATGCTTGACTGCTCGATAGTCATATGTTGAGATTATGAAGTCCTCTATTAATCCAAAGATACACATCTAGGCCAAATATGCATTGTAGTATATAAGCAAAGAAATGTGCTTGCAAATTACATCGAATAATATAAGCATTGCTTCATGCTATGAATAACTTGGTATTGTCTGAAAGCGATAAGGGAAACTGAACATATTTGCTGTTTATCTGCTTGTATAGAACAATTTCGATTTAGGTCAATTTTCTCGTCAGCTCAGTTCTTGCTTTTCACGTGTTCTCCTTCTCTTTCAAAAGCCAAGGTTCAACCGCAGACAAAAATAAGTTGTTGAAATAAAATGTAGCGTTTTCAGTTGACTTAAACTCTTATACTTAGACAATGAACTGAGCCTTTTTCGATCGATGCTAAACTAGAATGATTGAGAGGATTGATCCTCATTAATATACATCCTGCATTGAATTTTTACTGTTAATAATGAATCTCTTTGTGCAGATTCATTACTGACAACATTTATTCATTTAAAAACGATAAACAGAACATTTTCCACAAAAATGCAACTCTTCTATTTTAAATACAATTGAATTGGATGAAGCTATAACCGTTCCTGAAAAAAACTTCCGCATTCAAACGTTTTCCGTTAATTTGGCATATTGTACTAGTAATAGTCTTCGGTCTATATTCAAAGAACTCAAGTGTTATATTGAGTTAGTTTAATTTTAAATTTATAGTTGTCGATATCAATATTCTGATGATGAAAAATGATCGATTGTTACCAATAATGGTTTTCGGTTTTTTTAATTAAAACAGTTAAAATGACTGGATTTCGTTTATTTTGATACGTTTGCATCAGAACGATTTTACTTTATACCTTATATAGTATCGATAATTTTAGTTCAATAATGAAGTATTTTGTATACTTGCAAGTTATTACCATGTAGTTTCACTAGCATAGAACAATCAAAATTAGAGTAACAAGCTGTTAGCGCAATCCTTGTGGGATTAAAATGTGAAACACGATGAAACTTCTTTTCGGGAATTCGTCTATCACGGTCACTGATGGTCTGTGGAGCTTCTGTTTCACGGTCTGTATTATGATGTCCGAAGTCTCTAGAAACCATCACAGACCGTTACAGAGAAATTTAATAATTAATAATTAATTAATTAACCAATTAGTTGATTAATTAATTTCTCTGTGACGATCTGTGGGGCGGGGGATGGGTACGAATTTCTCCTCTATATACTTCAACACTCCTTTCAGATCGTGTTTCACAAAATAATGTAGGCTTAAAAGAAAACTGAAATCGCTTTATTTGACTTTAAATAACCACAAGGAAAAATTGATGAAATCTATTTATTAGTAGAGATTTTTTACTTTTTCTGTGAAACAAAATTTGCAGATGTCTATGCCATTTTTCTGACACTTTATATGATGCAAACGAGAAGAATTTGTGTCGTTTGCCTTTATTAATATGCATATACGTAGATATGAAAAATTTGTAAAGATTCAATTTCTTGTGAATCAACTGTCTAATATGAAAATATTAAATTTACTTTGCAAATACGATTTCTCTCTGCTTATTATTACAAAATGAGCATTTATGGTTTACGATTTGATGAAAAAAGTCTTAGTGCATAATGCACTTACGATTAAATGTACAAGAGAAAAGTGATTTTTAAAGTGAAACTACATATGTCAAAGAATAATTGAAAAGAAAATGCAGGTTATCGATAACAATAACTGATTCTTAACTGAGAACAATCTCTGAATATGAGATATGGTTCGATCCGAACAGTAATATATCAATAAACTAAGCTCTCAATAAGTGGTAGGACGTGCTTCGTTGCCGATCGAGATGACTTAAGCTTATAAAAATGTTTTAGGCAGGGTCGCCAGCTGTTTAGGTCCCAAATGGGGTACATTCGTGAGGTACGAAGTTTACATCTTTCACACTGGTCATCCGCTGCGGAAATCAATTTCGAAAACTATTTTCAATCAGGAAAGGGCATTCTCAGTTTTTCGTTTTACTATAAAGCCTAGCTTTCAAATTGAAATCTTTATTTTCTAATAAATATGTTTACAATAAAATTTCATTTTAACATACATATATTCAATTCAATCATAATAAAACGATGCTTACTCAAAGCGAACCTTCTCGATTTATATTTACACTAACTATTGCACGTTCTTTTTTCGAAACTGTATTTTTGTTGACTTTTGGTACACTTTATCAGTTGCGGTTGTGTCTGAGCAAAAGAAAACAATCTTCACATGTCATAGTACTATCAAACCTGGTTTTCAATTCAGCAGCTATCGTTTCATTCACCGTCAAATTGCGACTGGCTGTCCGTGCGCTTTTTCTTTGACTAAAAACGCCTTCAACAAATGCATTCGAGCAAGGAATTGAGTACACATAAGAAATAATTTTGTACATTTCAATACATATTGGTTTCGACTGTACAAGAGGAAAAGCCCAAAATTGATCAGACCGAAATTCCACTTCTCTTTCATGATTTTCGGTCGTCGGTTTGTGAATGAGATAATCTTCATCATGGGACTCGTTGCATATGTCATTGTTGAATTCTTCGTAAACATGACCATTAGCAGCCAACCAATAGAATCGACGCTTCATATCTATATCAATAGTAAATGTTGAATAAAGAGACAGAAATTTTCTTAGTTTCAACCAAAATATGGATGATAGTAGTCGTAACATTGAAAAATGCAGATGGGGTACAAAATGTGTAGCTCCGAGGTACATTTTTTTTTAGGTAGAAAAGACTCAAATGGGTTACGGCTGGCAACCCTGGCTTTAGGTGATACGAATAAATCATAATTATTAAGCTCTATACTCATCGTATCGAATTAGCCATAATTCTAGAATAAAAAAATCTCACCAATCAATAAGTCTGCATATAAGACAAAAAACGTACTCGTAGAAAATGATTATCTTCTTTTAGATTTTTATGATGATTATTTAATAGCAGGGTTGCCAGCTGTTCAGGTCCTGCTCCATAGGATAAATCTCGTCATCCACCATTACTTTGATTACATTGGAAATACGTTTATGTTTTCTAAGTTGAATTCCACTTGGTTATATATTCGAAACAAATATGGTTACTACACTTATGGAAACATCTTTTACTGTACCAATCTTTCGAAATGTACCACTTCGTTGTTTAACTGAAATCAGTGTATTTAACTTATGGAAAAAAGAAATCATGAGATATATTTCGTTTTTGGTATTTTCTAGCAGCTACTCGGGTTTCGCAATATGAAGATAAATTTATTGATTTTTTTGCCGTCGAACAATGACTTAACGAAAGACAATAACTTGGATTTTTTTATCTTGTTTTGATTTAATGTCTATGTTTTAATGAATAAATTATGCCATTAACAATTGATTCAAAAGTTGCATATCGTTTAGCAAAAGATGATGATCAAAGATTTATTAAAAATTTAGCTTTATTTCTATCGAATTTTTTAAAAGAACATGGCGTATTAATTGAGCGTACAGCTCACTGAAAAGAAACTTTACTTGAAGCATTACAGCATCTTTGTTTTAATACCTGAAGTTGAAGAAGTAGAAAATATTTAAAATATGTTTGGGACATTTAAAATGCTGAACTTTATCGAGAAGTACCATTTCAACAAATAGCACCATTATATAGTCGAAATACAAATAGTACGCCTACACGTCGACAATTTTATGGTGTTATTTTATCAATCAAAAAGTAAAAACCTTTCATAATAATTTGCTTTAGATTTCAACAAAATTAGGTTGAACGAATATTGATATAACGTATGGCTCGACTTGAAGAAGTTCTTGTTGTAGAAAATGAACCTAATGAAGTTGTACGAAAATTTATGAAAGATACTGATGCAATTAGTCCTTTCTCAAATACAAACTGAACAATGGTAGAGACATTATTATCGAATAGTCAGCTGAAAATGTTTTCGTTCCTTTTCATCTATCTTTCATCTTGTACTTTGTTCGATGGGGAAAGAGACATTTCGCACGAACTCTGTACTACGATTTGCCTGAGGAGATGTTCGTTACGATTTCGTAACATATAAAACATACATTATCCTCGGAATGAGAAAAATTTAAAACAAGCAGGATGTTCGGAACGAAATGTGGACAACTTTCATTCCGATTTCCCTGTATTTTGTTTAATTACGATATCCTGACCAACATGTGTTACGTACTTCCGGTAAATGTTTTTAAAGGCAAAATCAATTCCGAACACTCCGACGGATTACCGGGTGTCCGGGACACTGGTACGAAATGTCTTTGTCCCGTTCGATATACTCTTTTTTAAGCACTTGTTTTCAAGTATGTTTTCTCTCAGCCATAGTTCCATTTGAAAAATTAAAATAGGTCAGAAACGTGCTGCAATTTTGTTTGTGAAGAAATAGATTTGATAACTGTTTTCTAATATACTGGAAAAGGCAATCAAGCCTAATACAGCGTAAATATTTATCTCAAATATACGATGAAAAACGATCGTTTACAACCGTAAACGACCTCCGTATTTCTTCGTATTACATCGCATATCTCGATATGGGGCCCTCCAAGATGTTCTCATCGTTCTGTATGTAGCTTTTGTATTGATGCAAGTTATCACTATTTTTCAATAAAAAAAAAATTTTCTCATCAATTTTAGACATTTGATCATCATTGTCCTTGGTTAAATAATTGTGTTGGTAAGTTTTGATTTGAATTTAAAAAAATAAATAAAAATAATTGATGTAAAACTTAATGTTACTATTAAATTTGTGATAAGGTCGTCGAAATTATCATTGTCTTATTTTTTTTACTAAAAGTCTGTTAACTCGTGTATTTGTTGTATCATTATTTTGTATATACATGTAATTATTATATATTAAAAATTCATTCAATTATTGGAGATTTATCTTCAATAATATGTTTAACACCAATGGTGCTTATTGTATTGTTAACTATTCCAATTGGTGGTTCAACTAGTTTTCGTATAATGCTACTTTTTCGAGGAAAAACACCTAATAAACAAGTTACTGGAAAATTTAAATCAAATATCAATACATTTGATTGTGAATATTTATTTAATTGTTCAAAAATATCTGCTACCTCAAGACCACCAAAGTTAGTCTTTTTCTCTTGTTCTTTTTATAATTATTATATTTTAATTAAATATTTATAGATTAATATCTTCAAAAAGATCTTATTCAAACGTAAAATAAAATTCATATGAAATAGAAACAAAAAAAGAAAATATTATGAATGGAAGAAATTCTGAAAAAGCTTTTTTTCTTGTTATAAAAATAAACTTTTCAATTAAAATATTTTAGACAAAACATATATCAATGACTTCAGTGTAATAGGTAAGAAGATTTCTATTGAACAGCTTTTTATTGTGTTATTTTATTTTGTTCTAGTCGAAACACGTGGCGATATTAAAATGAGAAATTTTAGTTTAATATTAATATTGAATTGTTGATTTAAATCTAAATAACAGAAAAGCAATATTCGAAACCGATCTGAAATGTCAAATTAGTGGGCAATCAACTGTAAGGATTTACCTCTCGTTCTGTCACATTTATTTATTTATTTTTATCAAGATTAAAAAGAAAAGAAATTTCTTACAAAATCATAGATGGTATTTCTTTCTTTTCCCCCAATTTTCAATAAAAAAAGCCAAGCAAGTAAATGGAGAAGAATGTTTTTTTTTAATCGAAAATGACTGTTTGCCATTAAAATAAAATCGTTCTCATTTATTATATTGTTATAAAGAAGATTTCTTTTTAAAATAGAATTGATTAATGCTGAATATTCATTATTTTCAATGTTAACTATTTATTTAAAATGAATCTATTCGAAATACTAACAACATTTCTAATCAATTATTTTTATTAGAAACCTTCCCAATCAATCTAGATTGAATATTAGCATACTAACATGATATCTATTGATAAAGAAATTCGTTCGATTTTGTAAATATTCTTCATATTAAATTTAGCTGATTTATAAATAAACAAAAACATTTCACTGTCGAAAGATAGTTTCATTCCATATTGAAATTGTTTCTTTTAAACTAAATAGAATGTTTCGAACGTGCAAAAATTGTTCGCAAAGAAGTTTACGCAAAAGCAAATTGAGGCTTTGGTTAAAATTTAGATAAAGAGAAAAGATTTCTATTTTTGTATTATCTTCGGTCAATTGGCATTCGGTAAGTTTTATTCGATGTTAATGCAAGAGGAAGAACGAAAAAATTGAAGATAAAATCTTCTATACTTAAATAATAGCTACAAACATTTGAATTATTTTAACTTATTCTTTGTTTTTATTTTCAAATAGTTAAATTCGAATTTGTTTTATCATAGAAAATATTCGATAAGTTTCATTGTTTTCGAGTCAACATTGAATATTTGAAAGAAATCAGTATATTCGATTTGATTGATAGCAATGGACTTTCTTATATTCGAAGTAATAAAAGCTTTTCTCAAAAGACAAATTAGCCCGATCACCTGTTTAGCTTTATTTTGACATAAGAAAAAAAGAAACATTTTTGACGTTTTATTTGAACACGTTACTTACATATCAGCATGGATCTTTTAACAGAGAATCGTTGGTTATAAATATAAGAAAAAAAATTTGAATTATTTCAGAGAAATGTTTATATTTTATTTTTCATTATTAATTCAATAGAAAATAGAAAATATTTATGGAATGAAATGTTAAATCTTTGCTACGAATGACTGATTTTTCTTTTTAACTTCAAATTTCATCTTCATTTGACTTTTACGGAAATAATTTTGTTTCGAAACAATTATTTAATGCACATAAACAGAATGAAAATATTTATAAATTTCGTTTTGTTTTTAGCCATATCAAATCGAGAGTTTTCTTCGCTCAAAATGAATCGATATAGTTATCTTCTATTATTGTTCTATATAAAAGAAAACTAAAACGTTTTCATGATTTGAAATTCGAATAAGGTTAACCAAGCAAAATATTTGAATTCTAATTAAAATAATCGAGCTTGAAAGATTTCAATTTCCAAAACAGTTTTCATATTTAAAGCAACTTTAAAAACCCAAGATCATCTTTAAGCTTTCCTCGCTAAAATTTGTTTTTATTTGCTGCTTCCACGTTTATTAAATTGATCTAAGAACATTTTTCTTATTATTCATACAGGTTTTGAAAATCTTTATTTATTAATAGTAGGTTATTTATTTGATAAAATAATTGTAATAAAATTTGTTGGTGAAATTAAGATATACCTTGTTCATTCGATCCAATTTGTTAGTTTTCAATTAATATACGTATATCAAACAAGAATAAATTTTTATATTGAAAGAAATCAATCAGCCAAGAGTTGTTCTTTATCAGCATTCGATATATCAATCGAAATGAAAATCTTTTTATTGAATTTACACTCAATTCTATTCTGATTATTAAGAAATGTTGGAAATAAACAAAATAATCATTTTCTCCATCAAGTTCTTCTCTTCCGATATAGAGAAATTCTTTCATACTGGTACATTTTTCTCTCCGGTACTTGTATTTAATTATGTAAATATTATTGTCATTAAAAATAGTGCAACACCGTAAAATTTTTATTTCAATATTTAGTTTGACATGAAAGTTTCAAGAATTTTCATGCGATGTCAGATGAAAGTTATTCTTCATTGTCGGAAGCTATTTAGCTGAGTTCAAATCTAACGAAAATCTATTATTTAGAAAACAATTTTATTTTTCGAAATACTTTATCACACGGCTCAAACACTCTTTTCTCAGTTTCTTTTTGAAAAAATGTTCGAGTCGGGCACAACTTGGGTTCATCCACTGGATCGAAAACACGTTTATTTTGGAACTTCATAAGTTCCTCATCGAGCACCGGACTCGACATCAATGATTCATTTGTAATTTTCAATGATGCGGAATTAATAATACCTGTAACAAAACAAAAATGATTATGTAAAACCCCAAGATAGAACGCTTTGAATCATAGTTTACGATGAGCTGGGGATCCCCTCCCCTACTCAAATTATTTTGCGTTATAGTTTTCTCCCTGGAAATTTTCTTTGCGACTTTGTAGACGATTTTAATTTATTTCTAGATTGGATAAAGCCTACCAAAGGCAATCATCTAGTTTTTCCTTTATACGGATCTATTTTCTCTTTTAAATGGACTTAATTTCTCTCTAGGTCCGAACTATTTTCTCTTTATACTAATTTATATTATCTTTCATAGGAATTTATTTTCTCTTTAAGTTCGAACTATTTTTTACAACGATCTATTTTCATTTAGATGATATTGTTCAAAACTTTTTCGTGCTTCCAAGAAGAACAAAAGCTCGCAATATCAATATATACATTCAAAACAATTATGATGATAGCGATGATGAGTGTGGTAGGCAAAACATGAAATAATTCTTCCAAGAACATAAACTTTGAAATTAGAATTTATGAATGTAAAAGGTTACGACTAGAAAAACAAATTTTTTCTCACATATTTATTTACAAGAAAGCAGCAAAAAATTCTTTTCTTAACTGAATGAGAAAGCATTACAAATTCTAGCTAATAACATATATTTTCTGAAAAAAAATGCAAAACTGTTTCTCTCTAGTTTTGGGAGACTTTCTCTTTCACATCTTCCCTCTCCTCGCTAAGTAAAAACAAACGAAAACTATGCTTTGGATAACTAACCTGTATACGTTTCAGCTTCGAACAAGCTGTGCAGATATTTATTCGGTACGATTCGATATTGTCGCATGCTACTGGTTTTCGTAACGATGTCATCAATCTATAAACAAAAATGAATATTNCTGCGGGAGTGGGTGTAAACCCCCCAATAATTGAAAATTTTCATTTCTTTTCAGCAATAGAAGTAAATTTTCTGTACGTTTTTCGGTTTCTTTTGTTGAAAATACCCCTTTATACCCTCCCCCCTTCAATATTCCTTCCATCTCGCCTCACCTCTCCCAGTATTAGGTACTTCGCGCGGTCCCTGTATGCTAGTGACCCATATGTTGAAGTAACAACACGAGAAATATACATATGACGTTACATGCTTGTTTCAGTGATGTTTTTGTGCCTCATCTCTCAGAACATGTTTCGAGAGTGTCCATTGGCTTAAGTTTCTATTTCTGTTCAAAAGAGAAGATTAGTCATGAATACTGATTATCGTCAGGAGTGGCGAATCAAATTAACCACTAGAATCATTATTTCTCGAGCGTGTACAAAAAAGGACTGAGAATTCATATCCATCAATCCAACACTACTATTGTCTTTAGTCTAACACCAGTCTGAACTTGATTTCTCTCTGAAAATCCAATTAATAGTTACTTTGTAAAAGCTTTCAATCTAGTGAAACTCTAGTAAGCAGCATTCATGACTAACTTCTAATTTCTGGGAGCTTGAATGAAGATGAACTATTTGAAATTGCATGTGATTGATGATCTATCTTATATACATACGTGGAATTTTGGGTGCGTGGCGCCATAGTGTTGAATTCGAAATCCAAAAATCAAGTGTTCTATTGCGTCTCCAGACTCCTCCATTAATATTCCTGTAAAAATGCAACAAATGAAAAAAATACGATATAGCATTTTATCAGAGACGGAAACGAATTATTTAAGTTCGATTCGATGTACTTTCTCAAATCTTTCATTTGATTCGATTTCCTCATTTCGTATTTAACTCAATTCGACCATTGTAACTTTCAATTAGATTCGGTTTCAATATCTGAAACCCATTAGATCCGTTTATAGAGTTACCACATGGTGTTACTTTTTCTTTATTCAGTCGACAGGCAAATTTAAAAAAAGCCCAGTGACCAATTTCGTGTAACATTGAAAATAAAACAATCGCTGCGTATTTTTCGAGATAATCTAAACTTCCAGACAATGTTGAACTTTCCAAAATCTAAATTAATAAAAAAAGAGAATAGAATAAAATAAAAATATCCAAAGCGTTCAAAAGATATTAGGCACCAGAACAGTTTTAAAGTTTAGATTATGAAATTGTGTTTTATATAAAGGTAAATATTCATGAAAATTCGAAGCAGGAAGCAAGTGTTGAGGTGTTCTCTGCTCAATTCTGATGTGTGATTTCGATCAAACTTAATCATATATGTACGGTTGTAGTTTATATACCAACAACTCAAAGGACATTGGCATTACTTGTTTATTCACGTAGATAATGTCTTCATCGGCTTGAGATTTTCGTCCGTTATACAGACCATAGGCTGAGCAATCATTAACAGCACCCAACTGACTATCTTCTTGAAATATAATTGTTGGCAAGTTCGTCTCAGTAAAGACTTGATTTATTTGACTTAATATTGATTGAGGTTCATCGTTCTAAATAGAATAAAAACAAGACAAAATGTCGCATTCACTTGATTCGTATTTAGTCTACTGGAAAATCGTATCGATATTCTTCAATTGGAGTAAAATGAGGAATAAAGTTTTTCTGTAAATGACGGTTGCGTAAAATATTTGTCAATGCAGTTAGTGACATTTTTATGATCGGATAATGATTCATCAATTCATCGGGAATTCCAAGGTGAAACAAATCATTTTTCAAATCCAACTCCATACTATTATTTGCCATGAAACTTTTGAGTTTAATTACAATCTAAAATAGAATTTAATTAAATATCTAAGTGAATCATTGGAGAAAAGAAACAATCGTTCGATCAACCTTAAAAAAATATTTTTACTCATCAGCACAGCAACAAAAAACAAAGAAGAACAAAAGATTATTATGTATTATTGGCGTAAAGATATAACCACAGTCTCTTCAAGATGTAAACGCTTAATATTGAATATAGATGTCACATGTAGGGGTGCAATAGTTCAGCTCTAGTTCTGAGCGAGGGAACTGTTCGAAAGTTCATTTCGGTAGGAACTGATTGCTTTGAACAGCTCCTTTCAAAAGAGCTGATCTGATCGAACAGCTCTCTCTCTCTCTCTCAAGAACTGATTGGCATTATGCCAAAAATACTATCCAAATCTATCCATACACTTCAACATTCGTATTAAATTGTTTCTCATAAATGCTTTAAATACCATTTCCAGACAGCGCTGAAAAACCTGTAAGTATCACTTCTGAAAAAATGATAGATAGTTAGAGTTACTAATAGTAAGTAGCTCTCGAAAAATTGTACTTACTATCTTTTAGTAATCTTTGAAAAGTTATAAAGAACTTCCGAAGATGACCCTTGAAAAATTGTATATGTTATTTAAAGTGAATTCAAGAAGATTTTGGGTAGTATTTTTGGCATAATGCCAATCAGTTCTTGAGAGAGAGAGAGAGCTGTTCGATCAGATCAGCTCTTTTTGAATGAGCTGTTCAAATCAATCAGCTCCTACCGAAAGAACGTTCGAACAGCTTTTTCCCTCAGCTTAGCTAAACTTTTGAGCTGGAGCTGATGCACCCCTAGTCACATGCATACGAAATTTAACGATCTTGGCATTGTTGTCTTACTAAATATATATCTATTTAACGGGCTTGAAAAATTATTCAATTATGATTGTGATAATATCATTATAATCAATTGACCAATTAATAAACAGTTGAAAAGGATATTAATTTTGTAACACATTTTCAAAGTTGTAACTGAATCCGATCAGAGCTATCATCTGCTAAAAGTGCTAAAGAGAGCGATAAGTGAGCTTCTGTTTCATTCAACAAAAAAATTGAATAGATAATACAGATATTATAGATATTACAAAAGGATTGAAAACACTTGCTTCATTAATCTGTTATTTAATATACGATTAAAATATTCAGTAATTTCGTTTTTGAATAAAATATCCTTTTGAGTAAATATTTTCATAAAGATCATTCTTATTACATAAACTATTCATTGTATCGATATTGATATTTTTGAATGATTGAATAAAATATTCAAATAATCTATTGAATATTTCATTGAAAATAAATCTTATTGAAAAATCGTTCATGACCATTTTTATTTATTATCTATAGTCAATTATGAATTTCTAAAATGTTTTATTTTCTTTGCAAATCATTTTGACGAATATTATTCTTAAATGTTTCGGCCTTAAATTCGAATTTAGTTTTTAAAAAATGAAGAATTCAATTGAAATATTTGTTGATAGAATTTCAATTATTCAAACGTTCTTAGAGTGATCTTTTTTTTAATCTTTTATTAATTGTTATAAAAAATATCAACATAGAAGAGAAAAATAAATTGTCATTTAACGAAAATATCTGATAAAATATCGAAATAAGCTTGAATAGCATAATGATCTGAACAATAACGTTTTATTCCTGGTAATTCTTCGAAAACTTCAAGTTCAGAATAGACTGGTTTAAATTGTTTTGTATTCTGATTTGATGGACGAAAGTAAAGACGATCAAAACGTGCTCGAGGTCGATAAGTATCAAATGGATAAAAAAAACATTTGTATTTCGATTCATATCCCATGTATATGCACATTCTTTGCGTTTGCCTGTTTCAATCCAAAGATCGCCAATGCGTGTTGGAGTATTACCGACTTGTTGTAGCTAAAATAAAATAGACATTGGATTTTAGTAAAATATCTTAACAATCAATAATGCGTTGGGTGTGGGATGGTTGTGAGCCTTCCTCTCATTCGTATCTACACGCACACCCACACACCCTTTAGTCCTGCCCTGCAACTTCAGAAGAATTGTTTTCATGTTTAAGTTTAAGTTTAAGTGATTTTCTTAATTTGAAATATAATTAAACAAATAGACGAATGATCAGCAAATAATAAATTATTCCTAATTGAAGAAGTATATATGATGAAGATACACCACCACTCGTGATCCACAGTAAATATATTTAATGAAGAGAATAGAAACTTCATTTTCATCTCCAGCAGAGACAAATAATATATCAATACATGAATCTATCGACGATGATAGCAATGTATAGTTTTATTNCCGACTTGTTGTAGCTAAAATAAAATAGACATTGGATTTTAGTAAAATATCTTAACAATCAATAATGCGTTGGGTGCGGGGTGGTTGTGAGTCTTCCTCTCATTCGTATCTACACGCACACCCACACACCCTTTAGTCCTGCCCTGCCCTGCAAATTCAGAAGAATTGTTTTCATGTTTAATTTTAAGTTTAAGTGATTTTCTTAATTTGAAATATAATTAAACAAATAGACGAATGATTAGCAAATAATAAATTATTCCTAATTGAAGAAGTATATATGATGAAGATACACCATCACTGGTGATCCGCAGTAAATATATTTAATGAAGAGAATAGAAACTTCATTTTCATCTCCAGCAGAGACAAATAATATATCAATACATGAATCTATCGACGATGATAGCAATGTATAGTTTTATTGAAATAATACGATGAGCAACTATTACAATTATAAATATATGTGTACTATTATGATTTCTTTATTATTTTCCTACCACTTTGATTGAGCCTTACGGTCATCATATACAAACATAAATATAATGAAATAATCTATTTACCAATTTATAACACCATCTGACTTTTTTTAGTTTCTTTCACGCTTCCGAGAAAAATAAAATTTCTGTTATTTTCGAATTAAAGTAAGTATATGCAGAATTTGCAGGGCATGGAGGTATAGCCCTGCCCTGCAATTCCCCTCTTTCCGTCGTACCCTGTACACGGGGGAGCATTTTTGAATTTCTGCCCTGTGGGCATCTCTGATGTTTTTTGCACTTTGTGGTCGAGTGAAACTAAAATGTCGTCTAGTTCTTCTCGTGTTTTTTGTTACAATATTTCATACATGAAAAATATTTAGTTGTCTAGACGTATTTTACTGTTATTGGAATAATTTACAGCAAAGGAAAATATTGGTGAAAATTTTCTGGACGATCAAATGGTTCACATGCATCAAAACTTTCCAATTTATCGAAATAAAAATGTGTTGCATCATTGGTAAAATTATTTGTTATTGTTGTCAGTGATTTGTATTCCACGGAGAGATTTAACAAACGAGGTAGATGAATATTCTTTTTCAAGAGAAACAATTCAACGTACTCAACATGTATCAGTGTCAGATCAAGAAATGTGAGATAAGGAAATGTACTTAATGTTGAGGGTGCGGGTGTGGGTGCAGGTATATTTATTATCCATACTGACACCCACACCCTTCGTCTTTGAAATTCGTTCTCTGGTCGTTTTCTCTATAAAACCAAGAGAACGGTGTTGCAACTTAACCAAATAATAATTCGAAAATTACTTTACACTCCGGAGCTCAGTCCTATCGTTTTTATTGGACGTCGGATACAATTTATTCGTTACAGAGCAGTACTCCAGGAAAATTCCTTCCTTTCCTTCTTTTTTTGAATTTCCTTCTTTTTGGTACCTCCCTGCTGCGATCCCTGGATGTTACTTTATACGGAAGTTGTTTGATTAAAACAGTTACGTTATTTAGTGAAAAATAATTATCAATTGATTCATCACAAGATCAAACAATAAACTGTATATATGAATTCCCTCAGTATATGAAAATAACAAAATAGCTGAGTACAATACATTCAAGTCAAGAAAAATAGATTCAATCAGTTACATATACAATATGCCCTGATTTGTTTTTGATAGCTGAACTGCATCGCTTCAAATTGAAATTTGCAATCGAAGAAAGTTCGAATGCTCTCTACTATTTTTACGGAGTTTATGTATTTATTGAGCGTTTACTAATTATGATGATATTTCAACAAACTCCAGATCAGGATGGTTACTCGATGAATTGTATGAAGAAAAGGATTAACTGTCGAAATTGAGATAAATGAAAGATTCAAGATAGAAGATAAATTACATATAAAGGATATAAAAAATCGCACGTATTGTGCCTTACCAATTTTTCACATAACATACCTAATGTGTCTCAATAGTTAAAATGAAAATAATTTGGAGAATTCTGTTTGCTGTACTGTTTGTCGACGAAAGTTGTTGTGCTGAGTTTTCTCGAAGAAATGGTTTGCTTTACAACATGACAAGGCTTTTTCTAATGCCGTTTCTATTTATTTTGCTTCCGCTTTCTTTTTAATTCATTTTTTTTCAAAAAGTTTTCATAGATGCTCTCTCTTGAGAAGGATTCTACATATAGCAACATTAAAAACTTCACAGAAATAATGCATGACGATTTATAAGTAAGAGTGCAAGGATATCAAAGCGAAAACCTTCTATTTATCTGAGAATTTCTTTAGTTTTTGTTATTGCTGCTCCATGTTTCGAACATTTGGGTGTCAGTAAAATTATGAATTGGTTATTCAACAATAAGATGACCACAAAGAACAATGACACTTCGATCATCTCAAATGAGCATTGAAGAAGCAACACATTAACCGTAAGATAATATATTTTTTTCTTTTTACCTTTGTTTAGTTAATAATTCAATTAGTGCGGAAAACGCAGCACAACTTTAGTTAATGTATATTTAAAGAAACGCAGCTGAATGTTTTTAAATTGGAATGATCTTTTTGCGTTGATTTTATGTTGTTGTCAATTAGAGTTATTTTTCATCTGGCGTCGTTCGCTTATTTTTTTCTCCAATGATTCGTTTACTTTGCAGAATGACAATGCTTTTATTCCGCTACTGTTTGCTTTGCGTCTTGTTTTTATTTCTTTGAAATCTTTTTGATCATACCAACTTTCGAGAAGGAATTCACATAGTAACATAAAAACATAAAAAAGAATGGATTACGTCTGATGACAAACAAGCTAAAAAGATCCAACTGCAATTCAATGCAATGTTTTATTAGAGATAATACACAGATAGATCATTGCTAGAGAATAAGTTGATAATTTTATTAAGTCTAATCTATTTACCCACTGTCTGATAGCGACATTAAAAACTTTAATTTCATAAAGCATCATGTAGATCCTAATATTTGACTTCTAAATCACGTTGAAAATTTCCATGAATATCTTTCGTCGACACGTTGATTAGTTATTAAATCAAGCTATTTACTAGAAGAAATTATTAAACGACTAAATCCATGTTACATGCACTACGTGTTGGATTTTGACAAAGAATCGACCTTGAATGAAAGGACAATAAGACAGTTAAGATTAAACAGGGTGTGGCTGTGGCTGTGGTATTGGGGTGGATTCAACACCCACACCCCACACCCCACACATTCAATTAAATATGGCTCACTTGAGAAAACGATGACGATCAACCACAACTAAAACTAAACGCCGCATAATAGTATATACAGGGCTGGCCCGAACCGGGGTTGTTGGGGTTGTGACAACCTCCCAATAA
Source organism: Rotaria magnacalcarata (assembly GCA_900239745.1). Lineage (NCBI taxonomy): Eukaryota > Metazoa > Rotifera > Eurotatoria > Philodinida > Philodinidae > Rotaria > Rotaria magnacalcarata. Next base: position 16,095 of record OENM01001497.1, on the reverse strand, counting down.
TCGCGATGCAACCCCAAATTTTAATTAAATGTATCCATATAAAAAATTTTCATTTATAGTTTACCTGCAACAACCCCCCAAAAATCTCTGAACAACCCCCCAATATTGACTGAGTCGGACCAGTCCTGAGTATATACATCGATTTTATGACTAGTATAAATTGTATAACTAGACTTAAGAATTTTAAAATATTCAACAGTTCTTTTTTATGATTCTCATTATATGAAAACCAATATAATTGTGCATTTGAATTTCTTTAGTTTTAAATAATGTGGCTTTTGTGTGTGTCATATCAAAAATTGAAAATATTTTATGATCTTTTGTTAATGAAAGGACATTCTTTCTCATGTATTCGATAGTAGCGCATAAACAATCATTGACATTCATCTTGCTTGTCAATAACATATTTAAGTAAAACAAAAAGCAAATATTTGTTGTCATATGTTGCATACAATTCAGATATTCGATGTAACCTCTACGCGTCTTGATAAGATTATCATTTGATTATTCAAGATTATCAAACTAAGTACTTTCGGATGTTCCTCTCAAAGTAGTATGTTGTTCTCGTTTGCTAGTTATAAAATACGAGGAAAATATAGTATTGTGAAGTGATTCGTTTGATTATATGTCTTTGACTAATGAACAAATACCAACTTGATTTCCTAGAAAAATGAAAATAAAAGAGAATTTTCGAGCACTATCGATGCCTATAACAGTTTATCATTTTATTGAATGTTAATATCGGGTCCACCATAAGGAATGGCGGTCTCAGTATTTTGTGAATATCTCACGCAGCTTTTATCGCCCAGACTTCGTCTTTTATTAAAAAGATTCCACATTCAGTTCTCTACAAAATCACAGGAAAAGAGTTTATACAAAATGTAAGTGTGAAACCCTATGTGGTGAACACTCGTACGTGGTGAAAAGACCCCTTTTCAAATGCTCATTTTCGCAATATTAATTTTCTTTCTTCCTCTGGCTACTCAGGCGTCGAATCATTGAGATCCACATTTCTTGCTGTTTGCAAGCATCCTCTTTCTCATAGCACTCGAGACGAGTCGCTTGTATAAGACCAAGCGATTCCAGGGTTAGTTAGCCTTGAAAAGCGAGTTGGAATAATTGAACATTTTTTTCTCATACACAATGTGTTGCCAAAACGAAGTGTAGGCCAATTAAGCTATTCGACTAGTATAGAAAAAGCATTGTTCTTCGAACTCGGAAAAATTTGACCATATAAAGTTATGTTGTGACCTTACCACATGAAGTTCACGATGAAGTCTCATGGCGAGTTCGAAAAACAGGAACGTCACAACAGAAGAGAAAGCTTCTATTCATGCACGTTTCAAAGTTTGAATTTTTCAATCACCGCCCGGCTGATAGGCTTTTTCAAGAGCTACAAAATGGCATCTTCAATTTTTCTATATCAGCTCCTACACCAGCGTGAATGCAACAAAACGAAAAGAAACATCTTTGAAAGCGGACCGTTTCAGAGCATACCAGTGTTTACCACAGAGGGTTTCACGCCTAAATCTTGTGTAAACTCCCTTCATACGATTTTGTAGAGAACTGAATGCGGAATCTTTTTAATAAACGACGAAATCTGGGCGATAAAAGCTGCGTGAGATATTCACAAAATACTGAGACCGCCATTCTTTATGGTCGACCCGATAGATTGATAGTGAGCTAGAATAAATAGTATGTAAGATTAATGACTCAATAGGTCAAACCTATATAATCAATAGGCAAGATATCTCGATTTGATACAAGATGAGATTTATGCTGCATCGATCCCTTCTATTACTCTACTTAGTGGGTATTACTTCAAGTGATATTCAATTCCTTGTTGTTGATCTCCATTAAAGGTAATAGATTTTTCTAATCTGCGTAAATGAAATTGAGCGTCACTAATACATTGTTTCAATATAATCTCTGATCATAAGTAGAATACAGTTAGATAAGTCCATAGAAGCTTTTAGGGAGAACGTTCACCACCAAATACAGTATGGCCACATCCTCAAGAAATGCATGTTGCCAATGAATTGGGTAAGGGTGTGGGTGTGCGCAGAAGGTTTCTAGATTTCGTTATCCATAAGACACCCACGCCACACCCCACACCCACACCCTAAAAAAATGTGTTCATTTTTATAAGAAGCTCAAACAATAATCGATAAATGTGCTAGCATTATGTCTTTGTGACGTCTGTTTATAAACACATTTCAAAAACAAATTAAACTAAATTATTGCCAGATTAGCTGTAGGGATGGCACTTTAACTTTTCTTTAAAATTAAAGTTAAAGTAAGACTTTAAACTTTAAAGTTAAAGTTAAAGTGTACCTACTTTAACTTTGAATTTAAAGTGAAGTGAAAATAAGGGTATTTTAGACTTTAACTTTAATAAAAGTTAAAGTTTAAAGTTTAATTTAACTTTTACTACTTTCTTAAAGTATTTTAAAGTTAAAGTGTTGCCCCTAATTAGCTGTTCTAACTTCTACTGGAAATGGCGCTTTTACACACTGAAACAAAAGTCTTTATATATCCTCAGGTCGATCGTTCCGGCCACCGGATACTGCAGGAAAGAGCCGGAAAAACCTCCGGTTCCCACAGGAAAACACCGGAAATCAACGGAACGTGGAAGCAGTATTCCCGCCGGAAAAATTTCGAACTTTTTTTCCGGAGAATTCCTGTTCTTTCCGACAGGAACTGGCCGAAAGTCATCCGGAAAATGTCCGAATAATTTCGGGCCGGAATACTACTTCCACGTTCCGTTGATTTCNAACTGGTCCGTACTCTTCGACCTGGGTCGTATTGTAGTGTACAGTTCAGTTCTTTACTCTGTTAAGTTACTGAGTTATGGCAACGTCACTGTCTAAAACAAGTGGGTACACCTAGGGGGAAACAGCAGACTTTTGCACTTCAAGTTACTTTCAGCTATTTTAAGCTACTTTAAGCTACTTCAAGCTACTTTAAGCTACTTCAAGTAGTTTACTTTGAAGTACTTGAGATTACTTCAACCTACTTCAGCTACTTGGTCCTACTTTGAACTACTTCAAGCAGTCTACTTTGATGTACTTTGACGTACTTTTCTACTTCAAGTCTGCCATTTCCCCCTTGGGGTACACTATCAATGAACCACTTGCAGACTATCCCAACACATAAATATTGATTTTGTATCTCTTTCTCTAAACGATTCAGATATATTTTTAATCATATACGATGACAACCGTTGAAAAAAACATAGAAGAACTACGACTACAAAAAGCTATTCGTCGATTAATCAAAAAACTTGATAAACGTTTGATTCCTTTTCTCATGTTACTAGAATTTTCTGCGTTCGGCTCTGAAATGATTACAGGTATTCTTGATATTTTTCTGATTGCAATTTTCCGAATGATGGCATGTTTTTAGGGCATACAGAACTAACCACATTGAAAGCTGACCTCAAATTATCTCCAGAAGAAGAGAGTTTGGGAGTTACTTTGTTATATGCAGCCTATGTAAGTTAACATGAAGTCTCTTTTATCCTAAACACAAGCCATGCTTGTCGATTGAACGAAGTAGTCTTGAAAACTAAACTTGAGAATTCATTGAAAAAATCGTGTCAGATGATAAGCCAATATATATTGAAAACAACACTTTCTTTTTGCCAAATTAATTAACAATATTTTGGAGAAGTAAGGAACAAAGTAATCAACTTGATTACGTTTCTGAAGTCTCTGAAATTAACACACAATATTTTGAATACAGCATGCATTTCTGGAAGAAATGGATATCGTCTTCAATTTCCCATTGAAAAAGACTCGAAACTTTTGCGTCAAGTTCATGGTGTTTGTTATTTCTAAAATATTTTTTATAAAAAATGATGACCAAATATTGTGGTTGAAGATAATTCATTCTTTCGCCCTCAGTCTTTTGCGCTCCGGTCGCATATTTTCGGTCATTATGACGATAAGGGTCTCTTCTATCCTATTTTCACTAACAATATTAATTTATCATTTATTTCTGGCATATGCTATCGATAAATTTATTCTCTTTTTATATTTTATTTTGAGGCACTATTTGGAATTCCTAGTTATATTCTATTACGTTTTCTGGGTACGAAAATTTACTTATCACTATGCATGATCTTATGGGGAGCAATTATGATTGGTACGGCTTTTGTAAGAAATGTAAAACAATTGTTTGTTGTCCGTTTTCTTCTGGTAAAGTAATTCGGAAGTAGAAACATAATGATATTCTCTAATTTAAATTTTGAAGGGGATGGTCATATCAGCACATTTTTCTGGTCTTACCATTTATCTTTCTCTATGGTACCGGAAAGCTGAGCAAACAATGAGAATCTCGTTCTTCCATGCAGGTGCTATTCTTGGTTGTAGTTTCGGAGCGACCATGGCAAGTATTGTTTTGAAATCATTAATTTTGATTCTTTTTTTAAATAACTTTGAATATGTGTTTTACCCCTTGAAGTGAACTCAATAGAAAATAAATTAANAAATATGTTTCTTATCGTAGTCATACGGAATCACTAAAATCAGCAGTATTGTTGGTCTGAAAGACTGGCAATGGATCTTCATGTTTGAGGGTTTACCCATAACTGTACTCGGTATTATTATTTACATTTTTCTCGGCAACATCCCAGAAACTGTCCAATGTAAAAATACAAACTAAAAGTGAAAATAATGTTGAATTTTCTTTTGGGAATTAAGGGTTAAATAATTGCGAGAAAGAACTTCTGACAAATATTCTTCGAGAGGATGCGGGTAAGGCAAATGGCGAACCGAATTCTGATTCTTGGATTTCATGGCGACAAGTAAAATATGCGCTTACTGATCGACGAATTTATCTTCACATGTTAATCGGCATTGGCAATGTGACTCCTACTTTATGTTTTACGTTAGCCCTACCGTCATTGCTTCATGGTATCAACGCATCGGCGCCTTTAACTCATTTGATGGTAGCACCTATGTATGTTATTGCTTGTGTATCTTGTTTAGTGGGAAGTTATTCATCGTCACTTCATAATGAACACGGTTTACATACTGCCACCTGTTTATTTATTTCTTTGATTGGTTTCATTATACTGATATTCGTAGGCGATCAGAGTAAAACAGCAATCTATATCAGCAGCTGCATTGCTTGTTGTGGTATGTATACAACATTTCCAATAGCCTTAAGTTGGCTGACGAAAAATGTTGGTGGTCATACGAAACGAGCCATGGCTATCTGTTGTGTCCATGCTGTAGATCATTTAGGTGGAGTTTTAAAATTTGTAGTGAGTACTTGAGAGTTTTTAACATAATTCGAGAATTAAAATTAAAAGAAAACATTGGTTTTCCCAAGGTATATCCTGAAGTTGATAAGCCAATTTATCGAAAAGGACATTCGATTTGTGCAGGAGTCACTGCAGTTGCTTTGTTGAGTACTTTTATTTTACGTCGAAGCATGATGAAAGAAAATCAACGACGACAATTTCTATCAGTAGATGAATATCGTAGAGAAGTAGCTGTTGAAGAGCCATGCGACAAAGTAAAACTGATGCCATATTTAAAAGAAAAAAATCATTTTTTGTTTTATTTTAGCATCCAGATTTTCGATACGTGCTATAAAACTGAAGATGAAAAGCACTAGATATCATGTTATATTACTGAAATATTAAAATAAAAATAAATAGTCTTACTGAAAAGGACTCATCCGATTTATCGAAAATACAAATAGTGCTATATATCCACTAGAATTTTAATTTCAAATTTTTTCCGTACTTCAGGTCGTTTTCTTTCATTTTTCGGACAATCGACTTTAAGCAATACGAGAAGCACTAGTATTCACTAATCCTTTCTACCCACGTGAAAGAAAACGGCCTGAAACGGCATAAAAACGATGTAAAACGTTAAAAAACGGTGCCGTTTTCCGTCAACTCGGAAAACGAAGAGAATAGTGTTAAAAACGATGGCCATTTTCTAGCAAAAAAAAACGGCCCGTAAAACGAGCTGACGGATTACGGCGAAATAGGGTGAAAATTAATGCCGTTTTATGTCGTTTTATAGCCGTTTCAGGCCGTTTCCGGTGGCCTTTCAGACGGCAGGATGATCCTCCTGGGTACTTGCATTTTCAGTGAATATGAAAAAGGAATAAGAATGCGATCTATTCCGTTAGACAAAGCTTATAAAATTATCTGTTCCGAAACTGAAGACAAATGCATTGTGTTTGAATAAATAGAGTTTGGACAAGCCTAAAACCACTACCGTTTCAGAAAAAACATACCGTATCGACTTTAAATGGCGTTGCTTTTCAGATGAATCATTACTCATCATACACAGTTTTCAATTGTCATACTAGTCTTTGATTTATATACTACTGAAACAAAAGTCATGTTAATTCGACGTAAATTTTCTCAACTAAACCTTGATCGGCCGAAAGTAAATATGAACACCACTTCGTCAATCAGACTGATGTCACTTCGCTCGTTATTACAACAATCTATTGAAACTAAATTTATTTGGCTATTTCAAAGTAACACAAAATTATTGGATAGGATACAATGCTACGAATGGATTCCATACTCTGATGAAATATTGTTATCCTTAGAAAATGCTTTCAAAAAAGGTGCTGACAAAATATTTATTGACGAAGTTCATCACATCGATTTTATTGAATTGTTAGAGTTATCGATTAATGATCCAACACATCGACGGCCAGTTCGACGATGTCTCATGAATGAATCTTCAGAAATTGAAAGAAGATTAAACGTCGATTTTTTTCGTTGTGATCGATTATCATTTCCTTTGCTTATGAATTTACAACAGAATACTTTTGTGGACACAGCTTACCATGGTTCAAAATTCGTTCGAGATTGGCTATTGAAATTTACGAATGGAAAACTGGAAGTGAAATATGATCATATCTTTCCTGCTCTTATCGAAGGCTTGATATTCGAAGGACGTAATGAACCTAGAACTACAGTCGATGAAATTATACGTATGTTAAATTCAAGTAAAGATGAATCTTTGAAAGCGGATGAACATAAAAGAATGAAAAATTTACAAGATTGTTGTATCAAACTATATACAAAACAATGTTTTCTCTTTCGATTAGTCAATACTGCATTACGAGATGATGATCGGACGAAACTTGATACACTCGGTCCTTATTGTTATCTTGTTTACAGTTGTATTGGTCGTCCTATGAGTAAGCAACGCCTTTTACAAAAATTGAATCGCAAGAAATCTAAAACAATGACTGTCTATCGTGGAGATTATGCTCCACGTAAAATGATTGAAGAATATCGACAAGCAGTGGGTCAAAAAGACAAATATTTTAAATGGTTGCCATTTGTTTCGACATCAATGGATCGCCTGGTTGCCGAACTTTTTGCGTTAAATGTTTTCTATATCATTGCAATTAAAAGGTACTTATCCATGGACCAATACGCAGATCTGGAAAAAAATACATATTTTGAGAGTGAACAAGAAGTTATACTAAAGCCTGGAACACGATTCCAAGTGATCAGTATAGATGTTGATGATGTTTCTGGTCGACAAGTTGTGCATATAAAAATAATCCCATCATATATATCCATTTTGCGATAAGAAGTTTTGTTATTGAATGCATGTACAATGTATTCGACATAGCTTTTTTATTTCGAATAAAAATTTTGTGATTTGCAATTCTGACAGACAGTCTTATAGAAGAAATAAGGAGTATATTTTGTATTGTGTTAATATTATCATTGCGAAACTATCTATTATTGGGTGTGGGTGTGGATAAAGAAATCTAGAAACCTTCTGCGCACACCCACATCTTTAAAATCCCATGTGCCGTTTTTATTGTAATGCAGAGCCCTGATGAGTGTTTCAATATATTAATAAATAAACATGAAACGCGTGGGTGAATTGAACTCTGCATTTATTTTTATCAAATTCCAGTACATAATCTAAACTAATTATTACGACTATGTTGATTACTGAAAAGTAAAAGTTGAGATTAGCAGGGTGTAGGTGTGGGTATATTTATTATCCGCACTCACACCCTTTCCCCCTTTCCTCACACTCACACCCAACATTGAAGACGTTTACACTTTCGACTTTGGATATTTTTATGAAATGCCTCGAAGAAGTAAAGGCTTTCACAAACTGTTTTCTGTACAATGCAACCACATCATTTCCCTGAGGACCAGGTGCTTTTCTAAGAACTTCTTCTGTTATACACAGTTGGTCAGTAGTTCAGCACCTAGAGGCAATGAATATTCAGATATTCACAGCGTCCACCTATTGCATTCGCAATCGTTTGAAAGTTAGCTGTTGCACTAGCATGAAGGTAAAATGTATGTACAGGAATATTTTGGTCCTTTACTTTTCGCAGTTGTTCTTTATAATGCGTTGATGTTTTATATTTAGTCTTATTCCAATATGCTTCACCACCGTTTGCTTGCCTATCGCTTTTTATTACAGGTTTTTCCTTTGCTGGAGCGTCTCCTAGCAGAATAACTTGAGATATTCTATCTGATTCTTCATTCTGCTAAACAGTAGGCCACAACACAATGTCAATTGCTTCTTCATAATCACCTCCCCTGTAACTTTAATACTTTGCATGAAAGATCTCAAATTTCTATCCTTACTTTCCCAAGAAGAACTCTGAAGAAGGTTCTCTTCTTTGCAATCATAGTCTCGGTAGATAACGAATTGCATTTGAAATGCATCACTGGGTATTTCGTTTTTGTTAGAATATCAGCAGCACGTTTAAACATAGTACAAAGTGTTTCTTTCGCAGATGACAACAAGTGACCCATAGAACCAGTACCATCGATGAGTAAAACTGTACGCGAACATCTTTTATTAATATTAGCGTGTACGTGTGTGTATCAATCTTGCTCTTAACTACAACCCACACCTACACCCACACTCACACACCCACCCCATGCCTTCTCGGCTTGTTTTGGACGGCTGCCCAGTCAGACAAAAGTCTTCGAAAAACGCGTTATAACACGTTAAAATGTCGCTAAAGCGGCGTTTTAACAGTGGCTCACCGCGAATACGCCGTTTTAATGAAATCTTAACGTGTCTTAATGCGTTACACGCATAAATATTTAACGCTTTCATGTTGTAACGCGTTAAAACACGTTAGAATTTCATAAAAACGGCGTATTTACGATTTCATGCGTTTGCTCATCTGCATCTCTTAATAGATTTTCTTACGACCCACATCCTAGCCCTCTCCAGATAAATATGTGCCTCTTTAACACATGCGCATATAAAGATTTTCAGAATTTGTGAACATTTTTTTAAAAATCTGGGAAATATATACGCTATGGATTGCTAAAAAATTCAACCAAAAAGTTTTAAAATGTTTTTCAAATTCTTTTTAAAGAAATATATTTCTAACATTAATTTTTCATAATTTATTTAAATATTAAAAAAATCTTGAGAAATATATTGAAAAAAAAATTTGTATCGTTTCTAAAAAAGTCCTTGAAACTCTGAAAATTTTTTTAAATATTAAAAAAGAATTTTTATTTCCGAAGAAATAGTTTTTTAAATGAAAGATATTGCTATGTTTTTTGATGAAAACTAAAAAGGTAATAACAATTGTTCGTCTTAACTTTATACCACCTTCAGATTTCTATAAAATTTCGTTCGATTCAAGTAGTATGTTTTACTTCAACTTGTTATTGTACGATTGACCGAATGGATAACATCTCGGACTATCAACCTATACATCTCATGGTCGAATCAGGACCGCGCAATAAGTTCCAAAAACTTTAACTATAATCTGGTAGATAAACTACAAGAGAAAAACGTTATGAAATACATTGTAAACTCAAACGGAAAAGAATTATAGGGTCCTAACTTTTTTGGATTCATCTTTTCTGAAAATTTATTAACAGGTTAAAACGCGTTACACTTCTGAACGCTAAAAAACGCATTACTGTCTTAACGAAAAAAAATATCCAAAAATGTGCGGTTTTTCCGATTTATTATCCGTTCAAATTTTAACGTGTTTTAGCACGTTTTTTTTAAGGCGCTTGTCCGACTGGGTGCGCTGCTCATCGGCTGTTTATGTTATTTGTCCATCGCTCCTTATCAATACGACAAATCGATCAATTCTGAATTCTAAATATATTTCACAATGCAAAAAAACTGATGTACGTATTTAGCTTTCACTAATAATAAAAATATTGAAAACGGTTAGAAGGATTTTATTTTCGAATTTTAATGCCGCACGACTTAGTGGATTTTTTTTAAAACTATCAATCTTTCACTGCTCATGAAAAGAGAATGCTCAAAAGAAATTTGTTTTTTGTTTTTATTCTTTTATAGATTGTATCGATTGGATTGTGCTTGATTTCGATTATTGATATGTGCTGCTACAAATTTACTAAAATCGACATATCCAGGTTAAACATTACGGTCCGTTTACGACTGTTTACGGTGAAAATACGACGTATTAACGACCTACACACGGCTCAAAATGCGGTGTCATATACGGTGTCGCATTACTGTTGTAATGGTATTTACCGATACGCCTCACTTTATGTAGTTTATCCTCTTCGCTGTATCCTTATGTTCCTACATTGACCTGATGAACTCTCATTGTTCCATTGTGTGACCGTTTCCTCTTTGTCTATATCCACCCAATCGGGATCACTCTCGTGTATATAAGGGAATTTAGCTAAAGGAAATGCACGGCTAAAGATGTGCAGATGACACAATACACCATCCTGCCGACTGGCATAGGCGACACTCTATGTTCGTCACAACTGTGTCGCGTATTACGAGAAAATACGGATAATTAACGACCGCCAAGTAGTCGTTTTTATATCGTTTACCCACGAAAAACGGACTGTAGACGTATCCCGTTTTGATCGACCTAAGTAGATACAACGATAATGATTCAAAATTTTCAACTTGTAACTGAAACTAATGAATGTGTGCATACAACTACAGAAGATATTGAAACTACAATATGAAGATGAGACTTAATTTTTTTTTGTAATTTTCATGCATCTTGCGGTCAGATCCTTTTTTGAAAAAAGATATATCCTGTGATCATTTCATGTTTTTTTATTTGATATTATTTTGATTCTTTTCAGATAGAAAAAAAATGCATCATGAATACACCATAACATTTATTTACTGATCTTTACGTCTTCAAATAAATGAGCAAACAACGATATAAGTTAAAATAAGATTATTTTCATTGACGGCATTTTTTTGAGAATAATATCTTGAAAATAGTACCGTAATATTAAATTTATGAAACAATCTATCTCGTCAAAAAGAATTCCAATTTCAAGGGTTTTTAATAAGTATAGAATACTTTAAATTTCAATAAACTCTATTTTATTGAATAATCTTCTTCAATTGAGTAAGATCTTTGAGATATTCCAATGATGATTTTAATAAAATAAAAATTGCTTAGTTTTATATAGAAATTATCAGTGTAAGATTTGATGTTTGGTAACTCGTAGCTAGGTTTTGCTAAGTTAACTGTTTGTTGAGTAAGCATAAAAATGGGTGTACTATAGTGTCTATCGATGTCATTCTTTCTTGGTTTATACTTTTTATATGTTATACAGTTATTTGATATTCTAGTTAAAAAAAATGACATTCACGAGTTTGTCCCATTGTTCATATTTCTTTGTCTTAAAAACAGACTACCACCACCGTCTATTGAAGATTCGAAAATTGGTGAAAAAAGAGATCGTAGTAGGTCATCAAAATTCCAAAAAGTATGACTCATTCAATAAATTTCTGTTACTAGTATTCAAAGTATTTGTACTGAAATAAGCTGATAAAAAACTAGACAAAAGAGAAAACCAGTGACGTGAGTTTTTCTTAATTAATTACTGACCCATTAAACTGGTGGCAATCACACGGAGATGGTCTATACAATAGGGATTTTGTTTAGATGAATATTGAAGAAATTCATACGAACGTTTTACTTGAATCCGGCGAAGAAAGTCGTGAATTGCATTCCCCCTGGACCCTTCATTTCCGTCCATTCATCTTTATTCCGGGTTGGATTGCCTACTTTGTGCTCTTTATGGTCTTGTTAAAAAGTATCATTGATTTTATTGTATGTAAATAATATTTGTCATGCATAGCATAAGTTATATTTCGAACGATTTATAGAATACAACAGCTGGTTCAACACGAATACTGGGTTATGTTATATTTGTTATAGCCTTATTTGCGGTGCCATTACTAATTAAACGTGGCGTCGAGTACTTAATAGATATGAAGGCAAGTCAATTTTTGTAGAAAAATAATTCATTTTGTATATTATTTAGTAAAGAGGATGATATTTTCCGATACTTAAATTCTCATTGCTATTTCTCTATCGATTTCAGGAAAAATCTTTATAGTTTATTACGATGAATTTATATTTGTTTCGGATGAGAATCTACTATTCGTTTCATTTCTTTTCTAGACGATCTACTGCATTTACAATAGATGTTCAAAGTCAACAGATAGACAATCTGAAAATTCACCTCTTTTATATGGTATTAAATCTTATCTTCAAAAACTTAATTATTTGTGTTGTTTCAAAGTCAAATATGAATGCGAGTCAAATGAAAGTGTTTTTCCTGTAGTTAGCTTCGTTTAAAAAGCGTTTTGTTTTCCTTGTATATAATACGTACATATATTATTTGTTTTGTCTCATGAATTAATGTACATTGTTTTAGTACGTAATCTTGATGTTGTCATTTTGTTTTACTAGTTAATCCAATAATAAGCTATCTATTATACACGAAATGACCTTTTTTTATTTGTTCTCTTGATTAAATGATTATTAAAAAACTTTGTTTTATATTTGTCGTTCATAAAGCATATAAGAGAGTTATTAAAATTTGCATTGCAAATAGATATTTATGGGAACAAAGACGAAAGTACATTTATTTGAATACATCTACAAATAATAAATTTTCTAAACTGCTAATTCTCATCAGTATTGTCTATCCAAGTGTCATAGGCTATTTTTCAATCTAATGATTTTCTTACACTAGAAAAATCGAATAGGTTTGATCAACTAATTTAGCTATGCATCGAGATTATCATTCAGATAATATTTGAATCAGATTTTTTTCATTTAACAAAAATACTGATAGAGAATTCGACTAAATTGTAAAACTCATACGTATGCTTTAGACTTACCAAGCTAATACAAAATAGTTCAAGTAAAGATTATTCCTTATTTTCAAGATCTATAATTAGGGTATTCGCTGTTTGCTTATCTCAGTACTGAGGGTTAGCCCAATTAGCACAATGATGAACTCATTAATGTTTGTAATGAGGAGAGGAGCCGCGAAAATTCGCACTTTTAAACTTACACTCATCATTTTCATCGAGAATATATGTGACTTCCCTAAAATAATTTCGAAGTTATTGATAGTGAAATCAAAAATGGTGAACATATGAAAAAGTTTATTTGAAAATATTTTTCACGCGAATATGTGTATCTACACCTTTCTTTTTATATCATCGACATTCTTTTTCGCAACTAGTGCTCCCGATATTTTTCCATCCTACTGAAGTCAATCAAAACCATCATTGAACCACTCAATAAACTTCAAGACAAGTTGAACAAAATAAACCTAGTGAAACCACACAAAAAACTATAATAAATTATTTAGTTCACTTCATTTGAAGTCTAGACAGTTCGTTTTTTAAATGAATCACGATTGACACTCTCAAAGAAAATAAAAACACTATCTGCAGCCTAAATACATCAATCGCAAAAAATATACTTTAGCTTAAGAGTAAGATCTCCGAACTGAATGACACTTTCATATCTTACAGA
>OENM01001496.1:3428-33226 GCA_900239745.1 Rotaria magnacalcarata | reverse complement strand
TAACTTTCTACTATTTCGAGTTCTAATATCATTTCATATGTTTAGAACTTCATTACTATGATCAAAATCGTGTTTTAATGAAATTCATATTTTCGCGCAACCTTGAGGAGGAGTACAGGGAATTTTTCGACGAAAATTTGATTACTCGAAAAGATTTGAAATGCTGTTAAATCCACCCAGTTTTCGATGCTGATTTCGAATATAACATGTTTTTTTACAAAAAGTATAGTCTTTTAGGCTATAATCGAATAGAGAGTAGGAAAAAACGATAAAATCAGCAGTCAAAAAAGGAAATGCCGTAGCAATCTTTAAGGGGCCAATGTTTTTTGGCTTTCGTAATCATCCTATTTTGTAGCGCGTAAAAATGTCTATCGAATGGTATAGACTAGAAAAATGGTACTTCTTTGTTTTTGCCAACAATTTTTGTCGCAATATGGAAAAAAATTTAAAAAAAGATAGTTCCCTAGAGTATTCGCCCTTTGATCATGAAGTGATCAATGTTTTTTACTTCTCTAATCATCCTATTTTGTACAGCTTAAAAATGCCTATCGACTGGTCACTATGAGAACAGTTCTATTGTGATATATTTGTGTCGAAAATGGGAGACTCTTTTCAAGAGAAACAACCAAATAGTGAACATTTGTTAGTGTTCATAACTTTTTTGAAATTCATTGTTTTCGTTACAAATTTAGTATCAAAATGCTTGTCTCAACGGCAGCTTTCATTTCATATATAATTTGACTAGGTTCAGTTGAAAAGATCGAAATGGGCCGATACCGTATCGTATACGCCCCCGTCCTTTGTTTTTTTTAAAATTCATATTCTTGTTCTGATATTTCTTGTTCATATTTGCTCTGACAAATTTCTGCCATTAATTTTTTCTAAAATATTATCGAATAGATTAAACGAAGACTTGTCTATTTTACAAAAAAAAGACCATACCTGATATTCATTTGGTTTGTGTCGAAAATATTCTCGTTTCAATGCTCGAATATGATAATCATAATGAATCAAATCCACTTGATGTTTAATTTTCTTACTTAACGAAGAATTAAGATTTTCTTCAATATATGCAATAAGCTTTTCTTGAACTGACAACGTATACCCTTGAAAATTATTTGCTTTAATATTCATTTCTTGTTGATATTGTTTTAATTCATGTTGCAATGCATATAAATGATCATTAACAAATTTTAAACAAATATCGTTTTCGTTTGTTTTATCTTTCTTATTTGATAATACAATAGTTTTTATTTCTTTTGGCCATATTGATAAAGTTGTTGAATAGGATAACTTTTGTTTTGTTTCAGATGGAATAATCAATTGTCCTGTACCAGATTTGAAATAAGTTTTCCATAAATATTGATACGTTTGAATAACCATAATTTTATAAATTAAAATAGTTATTTTTCTTAATTCATCCATATTATTATTTAATTTTTCTGTTGTTGTTATTATTGACGATAAGACTTGATGAATAAGTTCTTTGAAAGATATATTTTGTTTTGTTAAATAATTTGGAATTATTTCTAGTTGATCTCTGATCTCTTTCATTATCTTGACAGGATATTTTTCATGTGTTGTATTAGTTGATAATTGACGCATTTTTTCTGATAAATTTTGTTGTTCCACTTCCTAGAAATTAAAAATATACAGTAGGAATATAAACGATTTAAATTTATTTAACACTTACATTCAATTTTTCTTCAACTTTCATTTTTTCTTCAATATTTCATGGAAGATTACTTGACATTTTATCGAAATTTTGCAAAGTTTCATTCTATAATAAGATGGAAAATATTTGTTTGAGAAAAAAAGACCATAGGATAACTATTGCCTGGTGTTGTTGCTCTTCTTCTTCTTGATTGTATGAATTAGCATTGTTTGTTGAAATCGTTAATAGAAAGACAAAGATTTATATCTGAAACAAAAAAGAAATGAATTATTTCAAGGATTTAACGTGATAAGATGTATAAAAAAAACATTCCCATCAGATATTTATGTATATATGATAAAAAATATTCTTTTATTATTGAGAAGGAGTATTGATAAATTCCAATATGACTTGTGTGCGTTGTTCGATAGTGATGAGACGTGCTTCAATAATGGTACACATGATAGGAACAAATTCATTCATGGACAGTAGGTTCATGTTGATCGTTGTTGTGTTATATTGAAAATTTATTTTCCTTTTTTCACGGAGAAGTCGTTCACATGAATTTAATTTTGTTCGCCAAATTTGTTGAACAAGATGAATCTTGAATAGAAAAGAAAAAAGAAATATTTTACATAGAAGAAGAAATCAAATTGAATAAAATACGAACTTGTTTTTCAGTTGGATTTAAATCATAGAATGATTTCACTAGATATGCATCGTGAATATTAAAGTGTAACAAGAGCTTCTTCTGTTCAAAATGCACATGGAAAGGATTCAAATCATTTTGTAGAATAATAGCAAACGCTTGAGATAGGATGCCAATTGAATCTTTCATGTGTGTGGGTGTGGGTGTGGGGTGTGGGGTATGGGTGTTGGTCTCCTCGGATACATCCATACTCACACCCACACCCACAACTGACCAAGCAGAATTTAATATCCAGTAAGAAATACAAATTTTTAATCGAATATTCTGCCAGGACATGCTTCTTTCGATATTTTTCTTCAGGGTTTAACTCCGTTTCCCAAGCACCCACACTGTGCCTTGTGCATATTGAGATTTTCGAGCAGTTGTACTCCCTTTCCCAAGCACCCACACCGAGCCATGCCCCCCATAGAAAGACGGGTATCGAGATAGACGGCTATTGAGATAGACGGCTATTGAGATAGACGGCTATTGAGATAGACGGCTATTGAGATAGACGGCTATTGAGATAGACGAGTTTGTTGTTTCTTTCGAATATAGATGATTTTTCAATCAAAGAAGACACAGAGCGAGGCAGCCCGAAGGGCTGTCCGAGCGTTGTAAGGAAATAACATTCAACAATTGATGAGATTTCTCCAAAATTTGCTATTTTTCAAGTATAAAATTCAAGGAATGAACAACTGACCTAGCAGAATTTAATATCTAGTAATAAATACAAATTTTTAATCGAATATTTTGCCAGGACTTCTTTTTTTTGAAGAGTACTCGGTGACCTTTCGGCATTTCAATAGCTAGAATATTGGCTCGAGTGTTGTTGGATGGAGGAAGGGAAAATGGGAGGTTTTGGCAAGCGGAAAGGTTTTGATAGCAATTGAAGTGGAGCCGGTATATGGGTTTTTTGTTTGGTTTTTCTAGGCTGTCATGGAAAAATTAGGTATTGTGAGTGAATACTTTTTTGTAATGTTTTCATTAAGTTTTTCATAAGCTTTGACATATGTTCATGTTTTTTTTGTGTGTCAGATTTGCTAGGTTTCTCTCGTCGAAAGGTCGACATGACCCATGTCTTTTTGTTAGTTTATATGGCGATGTGTTTGTTTTATTTAAGCGAAATGTTAGATCTGCTGTGTCGCTGGCTTCTGAAAGTTCATTTTTCGGTTAGATAATGGTTTGCGAAGTTCTGATTGAGGTATTTGAAAATTGTTGTCTATTTTCTCGAGGATCTTTATTGAATGACACGAGGTGGAATAAACGATGTTGTGACTCTCAGTGCTTGTTCAATGAAATAGAAACTATTTCTTTTTGTAGAATTAGATACATGTCAGTGTTAGAAGATATTTCAATATATGATACTGTTGAGTAACTCATTTGTATCTGGTTCAAACGATGTGAACATATTTAAATTTTATTAATTGAAAATTGAGAATTCTTATTCAAGCATCGTTTTGCTAGATGTTCCATTTAATGTTGCTTACGAATCCGTTCGATGGACGACTATTTCGAGATGGAGTAAACATTTAAGATTTTTTTTGTTATTGAAGAATCTAAGAGTAATTCTTTTATGTGAGTATCGAGGATTGTAGCCCATCAAGGGATACAGTTGATGTATTCATTATTTTAATTCTAATATGGTGTAGGAGATATCGATATTAGGAACCTTTTTCTTTCTGTTGTTGGGAACTCATATGGGAGTGTGTTAGTATGGTTTATTTAAATATATATTTTCCCTTGATAGTGGAATTGGTTAGAATAGGCGAACTTTCATTTTCTAATACTACAAACTGATAGTAGAACTATACTTTACTAGTGTTATTCTGAAAGATATAAAAATAAGGTATAATATATTAATCGATGCAATGTTTATTGATGATGATAACTAATGTTCGATATATTTTCTAGATTAAATGAGAACATATACTTTTACTCTTAAAGAATTAACGGAATAATTCATTGAGTAAAATGGGTCAATTCATGGAAGATTATTGTAGTATATAAATGAAAGTAAGGTTAAATGATTAAATTTAGATTGCAATGAAGCTAATCTTAGATTATATTCAAGATAGATCTTCGAATTACTATTCATTTAATTTAAGTAGCTATGTTCGACTATATGTATTGAGTACATTCGACGTATATTGATTATTATTCTAACGTATGTTTATCATTTAAAATGTCTAGCGTCGATTTGCTTTGTTTATATATGATTTTCAATGCAATAAGAAAGAGATCATTAAAATAGCATGTCTGCAATTATTGTTATTTATAGTGTATCAGTGTTAGTTCACCAATATTTTGTGGGAGGATGAAGCAAATAATTCATGATTAGATATAATTTGTAATATAGATAAGAGTGATATTGAAGTAAATAAATATTCTGTCAATAATTATCAGAGTACTTTGAACCCGTCAATAAACAAATTTACTTTTGTATGCTCATTTATTCATTGGTTAAATAAAAATTACTTTTTTGATAGAAAGTTCCAATATTATTCTATTTGGAAACGTTGAATATATGTCATTATAGAATCCTTAAATTAAGATATTGCCTAGAAGTAATTAAAGATAAATTTCGAAGAACAATCAACGCCATTTGTTTTATAGTCGTTTCATTGAAATGAAAAGACGCTATCTATTACCTGCTACGAACTAGATATAGCTTAATGAATAAATGAACGTAACCTTTAAAATCAATTTATTATTAGTTTGAATTCTTTGATTTTACGAAGTCATCGAGATTCTATATTTATTTGCCATTTAAAAGTTAAGACGTGCTCTAATTTATTGAAATTACCTTTTTATTTATTATGTTCAAGTTTTAACTTCTTCGAAATTTATTTGAATGAGTTTCTTCTTTATATAATGATAGAAATTCGAAGATACCTGATGAGTCCCTTGAGAAAGGACGAAATGCGTCGTGTCGATCTGGATTTTTCTTTAAAACTTTTATTTATAAAATTTAATTCTATTATAAATAGGTCTTATTTTATATAAGATTTTGTTTATAACAATGAATTTTATTTTATGTATTTAGTTTTTTTTGATTTTCGTAAAAATTTTTTTATTTAAACTTGAATACATCAAGCCAACTGATGAATCCTTTAGCAGGGATGAAACGCGGTTGGTAGCTATTACACACTACTGATTTGTGAAAGAAATTCTTCTGTTACATTATTATTTTAAATAATCTTGCAAATTCTTGAAGATAAAATTTGCTTTGAATTTTCGCTTAAGAATAATTCAAGATAATTAAGCCATCTGACGATTCATTTAGCAGGGATGAAATATAGATTATGGCAGCTTATTCACACTCACCGACACCCACACACTCACCGACACCCACACCCACACCGCTCAATTACGTTCGGATGATGTGCTGCTTTACATAATGGCATGCAAAAGGACGTTCATCGCTTATTGTTAACTCAGTTAGTTTGTAACATCAGACTAAAGTGCTTCGTTATGCTATGCCATAGGGAAGGAAGTCCATTGTACTGTGCTATCATAATTGACCTTGTCATGTCAGAGTGACGCGCTGTTGGCACAATTATGAAGTGAATTTTTAAAAAAATTTTCACTATATAACAGAATAGATACTGCTTCTTGTGTTTTTTCTTAAGCATACAGAATTGTTTGCCATCTGAAGAGATCCTTAAGCAAGATCGAAACCGGTCATGGTAGCTTATCTTATCACACACCCACACCCACACCCTGAAGTGTCACTTAAACACGAATAGATGTAACGTTACTTTTGAAACGCTACAAAATTCTTTATTTAAAAAACATTTTCTGATTACTGATCAATGACAAATTTCTTAATGTATTGTTCTGTAGAAATGATTTTTATATCTTTTACTAATATTAATCAACAGATTTTGCTGAGAAAAATAGAGTATGCCACAAAGATAACCGTATATTTGGAGTCACAAGTAACAACTTGGTTGGCTTACAAATGTTTCAAACCTTTTCTACAAAAGTAATTTTCATCGAAACATTTACTTGTGGTCCCCCGCCAGATTTCAATACAAAAATATTCTAGTCAAAATACTTTGAACGGTTCAGTCTCAGCCGTTAATTTTTTCATATTTGAAACATCAGTATTTGACTTGTAATGGTCATATAGCTTTCATTTCAAACTCCGGGTCAACATCTGGGGGCTTTCCCTCGTCAGATGATACAGTTTTACGGTTTCTTTTTGTCCTCAAGATACTTTGTTTTTATTTCAAGAAAATATTAAATATTTTCAATATATCATATTCATGGTCACAGTCTAGCAATACTTTTAAAAGATTGTTTTTTTTTGTGCTCCACATACATATTCACATTATTGAAAAGAACTGTTGAAAAAGGTTAATCATCGACAGCAGTATCGTGTGCACTATAAAAAAAAGCATAGATGGAAGTATTGTTTTTGCATTCACGATAGTTTCGGGGTATACTTTAATCAAACAAAACTTCAGTCACTGAGGAAAAGATCAGTAACAAAAGAACATACCACTACCTTGGCGGTCTGCTGTGTGAGAGTTGTTGATCAAAATAGATCTATTCATAGTTACATCTATGGGGACATTTTGTCTGCTTTCAAGTCATTTTCATCGTATATAAACTGAAGCAACTTTTCTATATGACAAACAGTTTTCATTTTAATTTTAATTTTTCAGTATAGAATTTATATCCAACGATTTTTCTTTCGATTTTTTATTAGATTCGTTCTTTTGGCAAAACTCAAAACAATATCATAAATAATTTGACAAGCTTCATTCAAAATCTTCAAGGCAGAATGTCGAATTCGAGTTCGGATTCTTGTCAAGTTACAGACGACGGAAGTGACTCCTACAATTTAACACTCCGAATTATTTCTGTTTTTGTTCTGTTGATCGTGTCTTTTGCTGGTGCTTCAATTACTATTTTTTCAAGTTACATCAAATTCTTTCGTATACATCCAATAATTATTAATGCAGGAAAATATTTTGGCGCTGGGTAAATATTCAAACTGTGCGAAAAATATATTGGCTCAATGCTTTCGTTTTTCTAGGGTCATTCTGGGTACCGGCTTCATTCATACTCTACCGGGAGCTATGAGTGCATTGACGGATGAATGCTTACCTGACAGTTGGAAAGAATATGAAGCTTATGCAGGTCTATTTGCCATGATAGCTGTACTGCTCATGCAACTTATAGAAGTTATTGCACATCATCAATTGCACAGAACGCCAAAAAAAGAACAGAAAATCGTAGTTGAAAACATTGATTCGACACCCTACGTAATACCTGTTGAAGATTGCCAACAACAAGGTCATAGTCATGGTCTCTCATTATTAGACGAAGATCGTAATCGTCGTATTACTACCTATTTGCTTGAGTTCGGTATTGCCATACATTCGGTTCTCATTGGTGTAACATTGGGTACTGAAGATGGTTCAACATTTGTAGCACTGTTTATTGCACTTTGTTTTCATCAATTTTTTGAAGCTATTGCACTTGGTGCACAAATTGCATTACTCAACAATAAATCCATATTACCAGGCATTATGATGGTAATATTCTACTCTGTCACTACTCCAATTGGTATTGCGATTGGCATCGGTGTTCATATCACTACATATAATCCGAAATCAGTTGCTGCATTACTATCAACTGGTATCCTAGACGCAGCTTCAACTGGTATTTTGATCTATGTTGCTTTGGTCGATTTGATAGCTGCTGAAATGGGTCCAGGAGCACACAGATTTTTTGAACTGAAAACACGAGTGAAAATTTTATATTTTATCGCCCTGTATCTCGGTGCAGCATTCATGGCTGTCATTGGACGATGGGCATAAAAAAAATACTTTTGGAAAATTTTCTTTCGAAATTTGTGCTTTTCTTATATTTCAAATAAACAATATAGCTCTAAAAGTATAATTTAGATCTAAGGCATAAAACATCAGATTGTTCGAAAGACGATTATTTGGTATTTCTTACGTATTGACAGAGATGACCATTATTCTGCTACTTATCTGTTCGAGCTATTACGCAATTTCTGTCAAGCTTAGAAAACAGCAGGGGTGCCGACTTCTCTGTTCTGTACAAGCGATTGCAGGCACCCCCGTTGGTGAATGCATTATATGTTAAATAGTGCTGTTTCTTTCTGCTCTTCATACATTAACTGTGTGCAAAAGGATGAGAAAACTTTTCTGGTTGGTCAATTCAAGCAATGCCTTCACATCAAATAATAATATTCGATCATGTCTGTTAGTCATAAGAAATAGATAAATTCAAAGTTATTAATATTCTGTGCAAGATTCTGTTCATGTTAATCTTTCCTACCAACAGCATAAAACCAATTGAACTGTGGCTGATTCGCGCAAGTACGTCAAGTTTTTAGAGTAGAACATAGGAACAGAATATGATACTATGAATTTGACAGAGTAGCTATCTTGGATTTGTTACAATACGACCGAACTACAATTTATTTACATCAATCTTGACGAAAAAAATATTCCGAGGGCAATCAAATTTTTTTTTCTTCAATTCAAAAGAGACGAACATTCTCTTGCAACCACTCATTTTTTAAGTGTTTAACAGCCATTATGAAACTTATAAGTGGCGTGATGGCAGTATTGGAGGACAAAAAATGTATGCAGTACTTTCAATTATGCGGAAAACAAACCGTATCCAATCAAAGTTAATGTAAATCGTAGCTGCGCAGTTGTTTTTTTTGCTTGATCAAAGTCCACTATATGGCTCGAAGAATTTTTGCAATTGATTTCTTTTACTAAAAAAACACCAAAAGATAGCCTCAAAGGATATGGCCTTTTCTTTTGGTTGATTATTTTTATGCTTTATATTTGAAATGTATATCCAACAATCGAGCCTCTGTAGACGAGTTTTACCTTTCTCTTGTCAGAAATCTTAAAATTCACATTCACACCACAATTACTTCATAGTCATGTTGATATTAATCAGTAAAACACAATCAAATCAATCATTATATTGAATCCATTATCAAAAATATTATTCTTTTTTTTATTCTTTTTTGATTCTATTACTAAAGAAAATTGCGTAATATCTATTGTTTATTTCGAAATGCATTGTTGTTCTGTGACATCCGACCCTACTAATGAAACCAAATGAATAAAAGAACCGCCATATTGAGTCTCTTTTCTTTGTGTGAAGTACAGTAGATACCATCTGATAAAAAAGCAAAACAATCATGATATTGAATAACACTAGAACGTAACAGAAAACTGTTGAAGCTAGCCCTCATTTGATCAATATTGAGTGCATAAGAAAAACAAATGAAAATGTTTATTTAATTTCAAGGCAAATCGAAATACACCAAGCTAAGGAAAACAATAATAACTATGTATAATACTTTCAATCTTCCATTGTTGCATTAGCATTGTGTTGTAAGCGATTGTATATACTGGGTCAAAACTTGTATCTAATAATCTTTTCAAAATTATTCTTTTTAGGATTAATAACTATTAATATGTGATACTTAGCGAAAAAAAGTCGTGCTCACGATACAGTCATTAATGAAACAAGTGTTTAAGCTGAAATTACATTCATCTTCTTTATTGGACCTGAACTACATCATGTATTTTCTATTGTCATAGAAATTGTATAATGAATTGGGACAGTACGTGCGCCTGGAGAATTCAATGGATATATAGATTCATCATCAAGTCATTGGCTACCATAACCATCTATATTAAAAACAAGACGAAAGCATATTCTTTCTCATGTATCGTGCATCTTACTTTCAGTTATAATGGCATCTGATTTGGTAATTCTAATAACAAAAGACACGGGCGAATCTGATTACTGTTCTCATCTACTTGATCTTCCAATTGAAGCACATATGCCAACAATAGGAGGAGTGTTTCTCGTTTTTTTCTAGAACTTTGATCAAGATCATTGCATTCATGGAATTATGATATGCTATAAACAGTTCATAACTAACGATAAGTCAATTGGATTAGGCTGAAAGCATTGCTTCTGAATATATTCTCAAAAGAATATTTCTGGTAGCCAGCATTACTAAAATCATCTAAGACAACAAAAAGCAAAAGGATACGTCTCACGTATGATTTACTAGTAATTAAACACACTGTCATTTCAGTCTTCGGTTAGTACTAAGTCCTTTATTATTTCCGAAGGTGAGTAAATAAAACCTGTGAGTTTCATAGTTTACTTTTCAGCAAACGGTACAGTCAAGATATATTGTAAATAATTGGTCTTGAATGCACAAAAAACAAACAAGTAACGCGACGTAAGCATCGCTCACCCTCTACTGAAAGGATATTATCATTTGAAACATACGATAAAGTGTCATGTGATGTAGGACGTGTGGATCAAATATTGCTACATTAAGCATTCATATGTAGTAAGAACCCAGCGAAAATATACTGATATTTCAATATTTCTCGAAGTTATGGTGGTATAAATAACTGAAACATTCTACATAATATGCCTTGATTGAGTACTGACGGGTGAGTATAAAGAATAATAAAATTATAACAAGATTCGCATAGAATATGCTGATAGCTAGCCAGACATTTTTGTGGGTTACACTGGCTAAACTTGCACTTGACTCAAGTGTTAATCATTTAATTTAATTGCAAGCCTTATGATGTTAGATACATAGCTATAATGGTCCAGATGTATGCTCTTGCGATCACTGTTTTGTTTTTGTATATATATAACCGGGTAATTATTCTAAAAGTTTTTTATTTTTTTTCTCGACATCATAACCGCTTTGTGTTGTGATTCATTGAGACGGAACATACTGTAAAAGGTTCAATATAGAAAATGGCCAAAATTAGTTAAACATTTTTTCATTGAATCATGCAAAATTCAATTAAGAGCTACAATTAAGTCTGGTGAAGTTTACTTGCTCCCAACATAAAGACAAAACATGATCCACACGTTTTCAATTTCTGATGATTCAAAGTATATTCATGAATAATAAGATAAGAGCTCGACCAATTTCGACCCTGCCCAAACTGATCCTGTTATCTCATTAGGCGTCCTCAATCCCTGAAATAATTCTCAGGCTTTAAAGGATTGTTAGGTACATGTATCTGAGGACAATCAAGGTACTACGTATATAAGAATGAACTAATGCAATTGATTTTGTTGGTTTTTCTTCAAATCGTTACTCAAACTGATAGTTGAAATTTGAGCTCCCCATATGCGTAAACTGTTCGTAAATTATGCGTTCTCTCCACATGAACTACTGAGCAAAAACGGTCAGTCGACAAGAATAAGACGAAATAGCTTACTTCTATTTGCTCGAAATCTGCCAATTACCATCAGCCATTAGAAATATCTTGTTTTTATATTTAAACTACGTCGTAATTGTAGATGACAATAAAAATATTTTCAATCTGTTTAAAAGAAACTCTAATCTCCATTACATTTCCCTTAGCGTATCTTGTATAGCATTAAATATAAAGAAATTGAGATAGAGGCGATTATGCACATTTATTAGAATGAACAAAAAACAAGCAGTACAAGCAAAAATAGAATTTTAAAATTTCATAACAATCATTGAGCTATTAGTCTCAATCGAATTTTCTTCGATAGCACAGATCATATGTTATATCACACCGAATCTCTTCGGTAACCGCGTTGTATCCACTACTTTTAATTTCTCCTTCAAACTATTCCTTGTCGAGAGAAGTTTGCCGACGAGAAAATGAAAAGCTTAAAAAAGAAAAAAATAGCTATCGACAGAAATGTGATAAATAAATAATGTATGGCATATATGTATAAGTTAAAAATAGAAATATGAACATACATCTTCTTGTTCATTTTCGACCCGTTTCACTGCCATTTACTAGATTCGGGTGTCATACATCTAGAACAGGTGTTAAATAACGTTTTCTGCGTATTAAAAAGCCTATTTTCATGAATTACTTTCGTCTTCATCTGACATTCTATTTTTTTATTACCGATTTATAATAGTAGTATTGAATTCCAGAATCAGTATTGATTACAGATTTGATCATAGAAGACTTCGACATTCTTTTGATTTAAACGATAACAACAAAATGCTCGTGATATTTGAAATATCAGGAAATATAGCAGAACTTCAGAATAATATTGAAGCTGTTCCTTTAAATATATTTATCATTTCCATAAAGTTATCTATAAACATGATAATTTTAGAATGATTCAGTGCAGATCACTCGAGCATACTCTAATTACCGTAGTTTGCTATGACTTCTTAGTTAGAATTTCTAATGCACTTGAAAACTTAAAAACAATTCATTACTTATACGATTTTAGTTCGAAAAGAATGAAAAATCTCAACTTTCATAATATGAAAGATATAAAAACTGATCTATTTCAGATTGATTGATAAAAGTCTATATTTTAATGAAATAAACACGACAATTTTGATTTTTAGCCAAAATCATGAAGTCAGATTCATAAAGATATCTGCTTCAATATATGGATACAAGTCACCTTATTTTTATATCAGTTACCTTATTTAAAGAAGATCTGTTGATTTTCAGATATCTGATTAGAGCTATATGAGGTAATTCTCGCTTTTCTGCAAGATAAAAAAATAGGCTAATTCATAATAAATAAAGCGTAGAATATGTAGTAAAGTATAGGAAACGAAGAAAAACTGATAAAATGTGAACGCAGATGAAATGTGAAATAGGATAAAATAAGTGAAGACTATAGCATCCGAGCGAAAGAAAGATTTCTAAGTAAGAAAAAGCACGGAAAAGCTTATCAGACAAAAATCAAGTTCTAACTAAAAGAAAAAAAATCTGCTAACTACAAAAGCAAGCAAAGATACATTAATACGGCTCTTTTATTATAAAAGTTTTTTTGTAAAATATTTTCTTGGCTTTCTGCTTCTAAATCCCTGCTACTGTTAAATAAAACTACAGTATATCTTAGATGTATATTATTAGGAATTGTACTAGCGCCATCTATACAGTAGTTACTCTCAAGAAGCAAGTTCCATACCTACATCAAGACTTTATACTCATGGAAAAGAAAGCTTTGTCATTAAAAATCTTTTTTCTGTGAAATAACTGTGCGTCTGAAATTTCGTCTGCTAAAAATTGTTAAAATAACTAGGGTAAGTTCTCAAATGAGAAAGTGACATAGTAGGATAGTAGGAGATTATCAACTAATTCAGACCAACAAGACAAATCTTCATCTCGTTGAATATTAGAGGAAAAATGGTCAAACTGAGAACTTGAGTGAGATGAAAAAAAGAAAAATAGTTCGTTTTGATAAGTAAAAAAGAATACGATTTTACCAAAACATTTTTTTTTCGTGCAAGGAGAGTTATTAACACAAACATTGTAGCTAGATGATTGCTTGCATAAAGTATAAGATAAAGAATGATAAACAATCATGCCTGTCTTATAACGTGATCGAAAAACTATGGATTTGTCCGTATGAGAAGAAAATTTAATAAAAAACGCGTCATCGAATTTTGTTTTATATTTCAAGATGACATGTTGATTTATGTAACCCTCAATAAGATGTTGTTGTTGATTTATAGGCGGTTGTCTCCTAATTAACATTGAATGAATCGAACGATCTATTGTGTACCAATATGCGATTTGTTGCCCAAGATATTTTGTGCCATGAGTTAATTTAAAGAGTCCGTTAAGACAAGATTCAGCACCAAACATACTAAAAATTAATAACAAATTGTATCATGATTTTCGATTCCTTACTAAAAATTTAAATCGATTCATCATCATTATCTTTAACATTCTAAATTCAATTTCTTCAAATTTTAAAAGCTCTTGATGAATGAATACAAATTTCATGATGAAGAAATCTTTTGTCATTTGGTTCGATCTTATTGAAGAGCTCAAACAATGGATACATTGTGGAAATATAAAAATGAATAGATAATACTACCTTGTTGAGCTCAAAGAATCATGAAGAACAACTTGTTGCCATAAATGTAACTGACAGTGCGTTGATAAAAGTTCTTTTGAAGTTTTATAAAAATTCAGAAAATCGACGAAGGTACGTCTCAATCAATGAACGTGCATAATAAATATATTTTTGATCATGGAAATAACATAATGTTCTTATATAAGTCGATTATAAGGAAAAGTGGTAAATCAGTAAAGGTGGAAAGTATTCATTAAAGTACATTAAGAATGGAAGTGCCAAATACAACAAAAATAAGCGGAGTTGATTTGCTTTCCAATCATTATACAATCGAAAATTGGCAACACGACGATGAATCGAATGAGGATAACTAATATGAGAAAAAAAACATCGAATTGAGCAATAACTTCACGTGTGTATATGCTGTTGCCATTGTGTAAATCATTCCATTCTTTAATTAAGGCTTTCGTATGCTCCTATAAGAAAAAAAAAACTAACTCTTCAATAATTTGACGCAGCCATTATTTAAGAAAAACTTGTGATATCATGTCAAGTCCTGTAGATAATTGTTTTACAGCCATTACTCTCAAGTTTAACATAGTGATATTCGGTTTTGGCTAATCTTTTAAAATATATCATCGAAATTTTATGAAACATCAGTGTTTTAATAGGTCTGATACTTCTTCAAAAGCAATCATTGCCTTTGAAAATTTCTGATCAATCAGGATATAAACGAGCTTACCTCAAGACTGAGATGAAAATAATCATAAACAGCTTGATTTGGTATAAAAATGATTTCGTTCAATGGAGAGATACCTTTTAAACCAAAAACATTAATATCTTGAGAACCACGAGTTTTAAGACGTTCGACTTCTTTCAAGCATGATTCGAATCGATCCTTGGTTCGAAACGGTGGTCTTGTTCGTATGTAAGACGACCATGAATATGAGCATGTTCCATCACGCGCTTCATAAGTACCACGAAATTCGCAAACTCTGCAAGCAAAATAACCATTATACGACGTCATTTCAGTAACTTTTGATTGACCAGGTCCGTCAGCACAGACAGCTTGAACATAGACATCGAAATGAATATAACCTAAATGAATATAGATTTTATTTTTCTTCAGACAAATCAATATGCTATGGACTAGTCATTTCCAAAACCGGGTCTTTTTTGAACCCATAGATATAATAAATTTGTTTCACATTTCAATATCTACCATTGAAATTTAGGTGTGTACAAAGAAATAATAGCTGACGATGTTGTCAAAACAAAAACTAATTTCATTTCTTCGAATTGTCATCAAAAGAACTAAACATTGTCTTTTCAACTTACCAATATCATTTATATAAATGGAAATACCATGTTCAATTAAATAACAAAGATCTTGTGTAATTTTAGCTAATAATATATGACCAGTAGGCGGACGTGGTGAATGCCATAAAGTTAACAGGATACTGTTTTGTTCATTCTCACGAAAAGGTTTTGGTATTTCAATGATATAAGCCAGTACCTATACATATAAACATAAAAAATTTAAAACGAGATAAATCATGTAAGATAGGAATATTGTTTATTACTCATATGAACTTATGGCAACTTAACACTGGCAACTAATGAGTCACATTCTTTGAAGAACAACACTGCTAAAATGCAGTGATTATTAACAATCAAAAGCGAACGTGTTACTTGATAGAAGCATACTAAGTTTCACTTCCTGGGCTGTTGTCCGAACTTGCACGAAAACATAATAGGTACTACCCACATTTAAAAGTACTCTAAGATATGTCTACTATGTAGGACTACCCATGTAGCCGATAATGGATAAATAATGGAAAAATGACCCATTATTTTCCATTATTTGAAAAAACACATGACCTAATGCATTATAATTAATTATTTTTTGGCTTTTCAATGCATTTCAATGCATTATTCCAAATAATGGTGAAAATGAAAGACAATGCCTAAATGTTCAATGCATTACAATGCATTATTCAGAATAGTGTAGAAATTTCCAATAATGCATTATTATCCAATGCATTTCAATGCATTATTTCTAATAATGTGAAAATGCTTTGAGAAGCAGTAAAATTTCAATGTATTACAATGCAATATCAGATATAATGTAGAAATTGAGAATAATGCATTGTTATTCAATGCATTTCAATGCATTATTTAGAGTAATATTTTAAAGCTAGAGAATTCACCATTTTCGTAAAAGAGATATTGAAAAAGGGATTTGACAGATAGATGTTTGATTTAACACAGCTGTCTCTGTATCAGGCGCCTTTCAATAATAAGAGTCGCGCAAGTTAAAGAACTAATAAAAACTGTAACCTAAGTTACAGCGCTCAGAGTATTTTTCGAATCCATTTTTTTGTGATAATGGAAATCTAATCGTATTTTCAGAAATCATTAGGGTATTCAAGTAAACCTACACTATTGAATACTAGAGTCAAAATCTGATTAGGTATATCAGATTACCCTTTCAGTTTCCAAAATATTTCCCCTGGCAAGTCTTCTATTTGATGCAAAAAAGGCTACTAGAGCTTTGAATATTTTTAGAATATTCTGTAGAATGAAAGAGATCACAGTGCTCAAACCTCTCAAAAGAAGTTTTCCATCGTCGTCATTGCTCAGTTTCGGATGTATATGTTGTAGGGCAGATTGAAATTCAGTTCAGATTAAAATCACTTCGATTTCAACAAAGAAAAATTTTAAACTGAACTAGTTCAGATCAAAATTATTTTAATCTGCACTGGATTTTAATCTATCCTACGACATATATTAAACTAAAATTGCTCACAGTATCAACTATAACCGATTCGACCAAGAATTATTCCCTCTATGAGTTAATTTCTTTTCCAAAGTTGAAAGCATTTTGATACTATTGAAACATTTGTATATCATCTATACGTTCTTGAACTGTTCTCGGTTTCGACTACAATGTGACATGATTAAAATGGTAAGTTTGAATTCAATAATAAAAAATTATGTATTCATTGTCTTTTGTTTTAGACTCTTATCGATCTGCTCGAAATGGTAAGTTCGAACTTAATAATAATAAACAAATTTATTCATTAATTGTCTTTTGTTTTAGATTATTATCGGTGTGATCAAAATGATACGTTATATATATATATATATATATATATATNTCATCGAAGTTACAACTTCGATAAAATGAATCATCGAAGTGGTCGCTTCGACAAATTTTGTCATCGAAGTTAACTTCGATAAATACATTTCTATGGAAGTTATAACTAGGGGTGTAACAGATCTCATTCCAGAACTGGATCAAATGAGCGAAAGATCTGTTCGAAGAGATCTTCAGATCTGATCTGATCTGTCAGAACAGTTCAGATAAGATCAGAAGAAGTGTCTGAAAAGATCAGAGGAATTTCTGAACAAATGTATGGATCTGATCTGTTCAAACAGTTCAGATCAGATCTGAAGATCTGTTTGAACAGATCTCTGGATCTGATCTTATCTGTTCGAACAGATCTTTCGCTCATTTGATCCAGTTCTGGAATGAGATCTGTTACACCCCTAGTTATAACTTCCATAGAAATGTATTTATCGAAGTTAACTTCGATGACAAAATTTGTCGAAGCGACCACTTCGATGATTCATTTTATCGAAGTTGTAACTTCGATGACCTATTTTATCGAAGTTATAACTTCGATGGTAAAAGTTGTCGAAGTTTTAACTTCGATAAAAGTAGTAACTTCGATACGACATATATATGTATATATATATATGCGAGGATTGGTGAATGTTAAGGGGTAAAGTTAAGTTAGAGAGATAGACTAAGGTTAAGGGGATAGACATAGATAAGTTAATAGATTAAGGTTAAGGGGTTAAGTTAAGGGAATAGATGTGCAGAACCACAGAGATACCATTATCATGATTAGGATATCGATTTAATAGGATTATATAGATCTTGCGTAGCAAGCGCCGAAATATGAAGTTTTCAATGCATTATAATGCATTAGATATAATAATGTGTGCAATTACATGATAATGCAACCTATTTAATGCATTATAATGAATTATTTGTACATAACGCATTGCAATGCAATGATATAACCATGCATTCCAATGCATTGTTCATCCTATCTTGAGGGTGGGTGTATCAAAGGAATTTACACACACCCCACACCCCACACCCACACCCACACACCACACACACACACCAATTTGGACGAGTTTTACGTTAAATATAAGCATAACACAATTATTTTGAAGAAAAAACTATTCAGGAGAATAATTTATATTTATAATGTTAGAACATGACATATTTCTTATAATTTTTCTGTCAATCAACGAATGATCATGTTTCAACGAGAAAAAGCTAGTGTTGAATCAAGAAAAGTGCTTGAGTGAAAATTTTATTTCGATTAAATGTTCTTTTCAAACATAGATTAAATTCAGTGTATGATCCAGGAAAGAGCTTGATCCTGCCAATAAAAAAGATCAATGTGCTTCGATCAAAGTGTCTAATATTATCAGTAAACAGATCTCTTCAACATATTGAACTTTTGGTGATCGAGAAGAATGATACCTGCAACATTTTTCCTTCACTAAGTTTAGAACTGTTCGTCATAATTTCATGATAGCCATCATTTTTCAGTTCCAATTGATACATTAACATCATAAATGTGAACGCATGCACATTTTATTCAAAATTACTAAAACATTTTCTTTCACGAATAGAAAATACTAACAGAAAGAGAAAAGGTTTGAAATTGTGGTAAAGTAAGGACTCGAAAAATGATTGGTTTATAACAGAAAACAAACATGCATAGTGTACGAAATGAACAAAGCTGTTCAGTCCATATTCTTACTTTACTTTCTAACAGTGAATATTCAAGTTACGTGTTAGAATCAATAAAAAACTATGGATAAATTGAGTTTAATTTTCTTTGACAATCAAAACTAGCTATCGTTCAGATAAAAAGTTTTCTTTTTAATTCACCATTCTTCAAATGGTATTATTATTTTAATCGAACTTTGTCGATCAATCTTTGATCCCTTACTGTTTGGTTTTTCACTGAACCCTCAGTTTATTCTAGATGGACTCGGACTTAAGCATTTCATCGTTCTCTTCATCATCACCATTAATGAATACTAGCACTAAAGACGAAAATTCAGTTGCATTAAATGACGTTGTTGCGGTTTCGAATGGTGCAGGTAAGAAGTGTATCCTATGCTTCTCAAATACATAATATGAATGAATTATTTAGATGGCTTCTATCTGGGAAAAGTTACAGAACAAGAAAATGATTCGTTTACCATGATCATGTATCATTATAAACTAGATACTCGTACACATTTCTTAAAACAAACGGAATTAATTATGAACTTCGGATATGCGGGTGCTAAAACTGTCTTTGATATGAGTACTGATCAACAGAAGACTTTATTGGATCGTATAAATGACCCTGGTAAGTGTCTGTTCCTGTTCGAACCATCGATGATATTTCATTTTAATCAATATCAATATTCTTCGTCTCTTCTCTCCTTAATGGTTGAAATAAAAAAAACGGAAGAAGTAAGTTTTCGTTATTAGGTTGTAGAAATGTAATAGAAGTAAGAAAATAAAAAAGCTATAATAGCGAGCTACTGTATTTCAGCTTTTTTGAAAATTTTTATAAGAACAATATAATAAGACATGTTTCTGCAAAAGCCTGCGAAGAAATAACTGAATATGTTTTTCATTTTAAACCTATAACGAAATAAAAGTTGAATTCAAATTAAATTTAGAAATAAATATGATTTTGTTAGAATCTTCATTTTTTTTTAATTGAATAATTTCTCTCCTATTAAATTAATTACACTTAAACATTTGAGAAAAAATATTCATGAAGTAGTGGCGATCGATGGGTCATCAAAATATGTAATTATTTTATTCTTTACTTATATCTGTGACAGCAGCATGAACTAATCATTGAGTCGCTAATTTCTCTTTTTTCATATGGAAAACAAAGTCAATTAATATATAACAATGATTTTCTCGTTCTTTGTTATGATTGGCTCCTCTTGATATTGTCTTTGTGTCGACAACACTATATATAATCATTGCACAACAGGTAAGCATATCACTTGTTGAGGAATCGTTATTATTGTTGATCGTTGGACAATTGACTCGTATGTATCTATTTTCATCAAGAAAGCATTTTAGTATATTTTTATAGTTTAATAGCTGTACTTCACCGTTAAAATTTCGGGAAAACTTCCTACTTAAAAAATCAGATTCTCCAACGAAAACTAGGTTACTTTTGAAATAATTTTCGGATTCGTTTATGTTACGATGATTACAAAGCAGTTTTATATATTTCAAATTCAATTAAGTCATGAATAATCAGCATAAAAGAAAAAAAAACAGACACTTGATTGTTTTATTATTGTACTTCATTTTTAATTTTCAATACATATAAAAAATATTTATGATCTGAATTGATTTGGAAATGATTTTTTGCATTTAGCTATTTTATCTATCAGATTTACGAAATTGCTTCTAGAAATTTCCAGTAGCCAAAAAACGTTCTTTCCGTTCATTGATAATGATAATTATAATTGTATTTATCTATGATTTTAACGCTTGTTTTAGGATCGACTTAGAATGCTTCAATTGGTAATTGATTTATTAGGTCAATTAACAGTAACAACTGATGGACATGATCTTTTATCGAATGCATTAGAAAGAAATATTGTAGAATACGATGAACTCGTGGAAATGGTCTGTTCTTCAGCAATTCGTGAAGATAATGATGTTACTATCAATCGCTTAGCTGATTTATTGGCTGAAGTAACATTAGAAAAAAAAAATTTGTCATTTATAGAAAAAAAGTTGACAATGAAAAACGATTTAGTAACTACTCGTTTTCTTAAAAAATGTTTGTGGAAAATAGGTAAATGTTTTTCACGAATACGTTCCCAAAGAAATTTTACTTTTTATGTTGTAGGAAAGCTTATTGGAAAGTCAAATGTGGATAATTTTGATCACTCACTTGCATTATTTAATCAACATTGTTGGCAATTAATTACCACTTATTGCGAACCATAGATTTTTTCACTGGACTTATTTAAAATCATGTCTATTCAGTTTATTTTTCATTTATTCTTTGTTGGTCTTTATGCTGTACTAGATTGATAGAGAGTAGATATATACATGCATTTGTGATTATTATGTTTCTCAATAAACTATTGTGCAAAAGTCATTTGTCTTAAATTCCCATATAAAGGGTATGGGTGGGTGTGAGTATTGTCAGAAGAAACAACATTTGAAACAGTCTCACCCATACCCACGTGTATCTCCATGATCAAAAAAATCTTAAGCATATCAAACGTGAAAAGAAATAATTGTATTGAACTCGAATAGTCGAAGTGATTTTTTCGCCTAATAAATAAGAAATAAGTATCTTTATATTAAATGTAGATTTTAGTAGCCTATGCAATCTGGTTAGTCGAATTCTAAAAGTGAAAATAAATATTACAATTAATCGAAAATCATATGTGTGAACATGGTACAACTGCTCTTCACTCTATTGGTGAAAGTGTAATAAGGGCAACATTCAAATATCTTTTTCTTACTTTCTATAACCTTCTTTTTTACATTAGAACAGAAAGTTGTACATCAAAGGAATAATTGATATACGTCAGCAATTCTTACCAAATTTCTATATCACACTTGGTTTCAATGCTGCATCAGATGAAGTACATGCATAAGTAAAAATTTGCATTTTTTATTTCAAGACAATATAGGCATTTTGTAAATGAATAAACAAAAATGATGTAATTATAAAACCAGTTGAAGTATTAGTTCGTTGCTATGGCTATGATATGTTTTTGAAGAATGGGTTTGTTCTTATTTCATATGAATATATCTTAAAAACCAATGAATTGAATTATTAAGAGACAAAAGTATTGAATAGGTTAGTCTTCTACAAAAATTCGATCATGGATTGGTACTGTTTAATTATGCTGCTTTAAGTAATACTATTGTTTCTTTTTGTATGCTGCTTTTAATCATCTTGAAAATAAATACGCCTTTAAAAAGCTCTAAGATAAAATGCTAGCCAAGCGTTTAGTTAATCAATTAAGTATTTATGATGCCGATGAACAATCGATTATATTGAACGTATAGGTAAAGTATTTTTATTTGATAATCTTGCATTTTCATTTTACTATATTTTCATTGATGATATGTGGTTCTGAATATGCATCAACATTAGAAGAGACGATAAAACATATCGAGATTAGCAAAGAGTTAAACGATGAGTATAAAGCAGATTCTACGAGTAGCATACTAAACAGCGGTAGGAAGGTTTTTTTTCATTATTGTAAAGAATTATTCTTTTGCAAGTATGATTTGAGATACTTTTGTATTTTTTATTTATATTTGGGAATTTTCGATTTTTAGTTGATCAGTTTCAACCGTTTACACGAAACTAATGCCGATTTTAACAAGAAAAATTAGGATATTAAAGAGAAAAAGAATATGTACATCACTATACATTAGAAACTTTCACAAGATAAACGTTTTACTTCATTATCGATGATAATAAAATTGTTTTTTAGTTTCAACTGTACTTTGGCATTACTCAAGCTGAATATTCTGCATAACTTATATAATATTGTAAAGATAGGAACACTTTGTCAATCTTGAGATCTTAAGTCAATTCCTATTATTGAAAAACAAAAATATTCTCGTGTAGCTATGGTCAATATCTTAATTTTTCTTGTTAACATCGGCATTGGTTTTGTGTGAAAGCTTACAACGGTCAGACAAACGATCGAAAACTAATTATGCTTCATCAAAATTCAACAGGTAATTTACAAGTTTCATTTTCTACCACTAAAACAAAATATACATTGCACATATGTCCAATAAACATTCAATTGAATTTACAGTACACTGAAATGTTCAAGGTTCAAACATGTCAAATGACTGTGCTATTATTATTTAATGAAAATATCAATAGTACCGAGTCGCTAAAGTCACAATAATTTTATCAATGCATATCCCCTCTGAGATGATAAGATCAAGAAAGTAACTAATAAAACTCATCAGTGAGTGTCTACCATTGCCAGGCTGGACTGGACATGGCCAGTCAATAGTGAGGACCGATTCAGTCTCGAATTGTAGGTGTTACAGAAGCATACGGAAAACGTCTCCTCTGTTACTCAGGTTCTTTGGCAGCAGCTAGTCGCTCATCAGCGCCCCTCCGGGGCGCCACTTACGGCTAGTTGCTCCGTTCGTAGACCGAAAAATTCGATTTGTAGGAAAATACGAAACCTTTAGAGTTTCGCACTCGGCTCCGTGTAAAACCATTATACTTAATAAGAAACTCTAAAGGTTTCGTATTTTCCTACAAATCCAATTTTTTGGTCTACGAAACTTAAAGAGGTATCGAAGAAACAAGGATCTTCACTTGGGTACACGGTAAGATCCTTTAAAAGTTCTGGGTATTTTTTATTCCTTTTTTGAAACTTTGAACACATTTGCAAGTTTTTTTGCCATCTACCGAACCTTTTCTTGAGGTTCCGTAAAACTCCTATTTTTTTTACAGTGTGAGCTGCTCCCTATTGAGGGTGTGGGTGTGTGGGTTGGGTGGGTGTGAGTGTGGTTGGGTGTGTACTTCAGAGTAAGAGTTACTCCCGCAGTCACACCCACACCCATATAGAAATGAATCTTTCGGAATATTTGCTCGAATCGTAAAAAGTTATAGAAAATGAAAAATCATGTTTCGCATTTAGATTATTTAGAAAGGTAGGGCTTCACTGAAAAGATACATATAATTAGAAAAAAAATTATGGGAATCATGTAAAACATTTTGGTCGATTAGGGAAAATAAAGAAAAGTTTTAAGACAAAATGATGCGTTCATAGAGAAGAAACGATATTGATAATTCTCGTGACATTAACAAAGTGAAGACAAAATATTAACAGTAGCAATCTAATTGAATATAATTGAGATTAGGGTGCACGCAATGCGGCTGGTCGAAAAAGAGAACTTGCTCATATCTCTTCTGAAAGTTGTTTCTTTTATCCAAACTAAAAGAGAGGTTTTTCTCGTAAAGTATATCTTCGTTTCTGCCAACATATAAAGTATCGATACGAAAAGACTAAATGCAAATTGCATGTAATGCTATGGAAAACCACGCATACTAAAATATGGAAGTAAACTCGAAGATATTTACTCTTGTTTGATCAGAGCGTGAAAATACCCACTGCTCTCTTCTCAACTCTGTAAAATAGTACGTGTTTCTTTCTGTATGGTAAGACATGCTAGTTTATATTATTGTCGATTCTAAGGCTAATCAGGCCTATATGATATTTTTCGAGAATAACATGAAGTATCAATGATCAGAACTTTCTCTCAATGAATTTCGTTTTAGAGTTTTCATAAGTCGCTTTGTTACAGTGTATGATGATTAGGTTGGAATAATTCTGATTGTCATATTACATACCATTCTGCGAAATGACGTTATCAATATCTGGCAACAATTTGATATTAGAAAGACATTAAAAAGAGTGGTTAATGCTAACGAGATAAACTTTCTATTGGTATTTAAGGTTTGTTCTTTGACGATTTGAATTATTTCCCTACTTATAGTTGCGATAAACAAACCAACATTTTTACGGTTTGGTTTCATGAGTGATTCGCTCTGATGTTACAAAAAAAATGCCTATCTACACGCGTCCTCATGTATTGTTTGGATAATGTCTTTGGCAACTACCAATTTCTATTGAATAATAGCCAAAACGTAAAATAAGAAAGGAGTCTCTAGAAATTGCCATTTTGAAACATATTTTTTAATAACGACAGATTTGTTTGTGTTGCTGGCAAGTAATATTCGATTTTAAATCATTCGGTAGAAAAAATACTTATCGACTAGATAATACAAAAATATTTGTATACTGATTCGAAATTCCTTAGTAATGAAAGCAAAACTATAACGCGTTTCTAATAAATATTCTTATTAGAAACAAGCATCGACTTACTAAATCTGATGATCATAAATTTAGGATTCTATTTGTATCTTGCAAGCATCGAAATAAAATATTTCGCGTAAAAGCAACAAGAAAAGACACAATGTCTACGACTTGTCTTAAATGAGAACAAATTAATCGAAAAAACTATAATTTGTACTGTTCCTGTATTTGGCTCAATAATGCTATCAAATGAAAGAAACTATTTTGATAAAGACTTTAACTTCAACTGAAATACGAATAAATCCTAGATTTCACTGACGTCAGCACAATGCCAATGATTCATCGCATGCTTTCCTCTCAACTTAGGTTTTTTTGATATTCTTAAAATAATTTTGATTTGAAAACGAATCTTCGCTCTCAAAGCTATCTGAAGTGAACATTAAAGAAAGTGATTCCTACGATAAAGTGATCCTTATTTATCACAGTGTTTGAGAGTTTACTTCATGATATTCATTAAAAAAAACAGATTTTTCATCGAGAGCAGAAATTCGTTTTCAGACACTTTAGTTATTAGTGTTGATTATGAATCCTTTTTGAAATTTTTTTCATACAATCATTTTCGATCTAAAGGGATAATGACTCGTATTAGTTTCACAATTCCTGTTGCAAATTATCAGAGAGTATGATTGTGCCAATAATCTATATTCTTTTCTTTTTTTTACATCGATCATTATTGTATCGATTGATGTGGAATTTGACGGATATAACTTGAATTGATGTGATGACTCGCCACGCGGTAGAAGGGGAACACTTCCATATCATTCTTCTCACGGATGAATCAACTGTTCGGTCGTTGGGTCGTTCTCGCAGCTACTAATCAATTTATTGTATCTTTAAATTCTGCCAACGTTTGTCCATCGGAGGCCGCCGCCGTCAGAGTCGTTGAGGAGGTTTATCAACACATTAACTTACAGTTTCTATTCGCTATGTTGCACATGCCCTAACATTTGACCGAATGTTTTGTTCGTGTTGATGATAAAATGAGATGTTGAATGATTATTATCATTACAATGCCTTGAACTGCTTCGATCGGAAGATATTGATGTTAAATTTCCAACGATTCCATATCCATAATTCGAATCGCGGGTAATTAGGAAATATCAAGAGATTATTTCCATATTACTCTCGGTCCATCCTGGTGTGATCGCCAAATGTAACGAAATAAAAAAAAATGTTGTTCTATGAGAGATGTAATATTTTTTCGTTACGACTGCAGTATTTACTTTATTATTTGTGATCACAAAGAGAAACTGGAAGAATAGCGTTACCGCTATTCTTAGTGTACATAAGATGTTAGTTACACTACTCCANATACAATGCACTCGCTTTATATATGTGCACACGAGAGAGAGAGAAGAATAGAAAAAGATATAATAGGCATATGCGCATTACGTAGGTTACATCTAGAGACGTAATTAGGTTACATAAAAGTAGATAGATAACATTAAGAAGTATAACAGATAGACTGATGAGAGTAACGAGTTATACAAAGCCTATGGCATATTGCATAACACTCATCATAATGTATTCCTCCTTCCTAATACCGGATCAGAGGATATTCCAAAGAAATGGAAACGCAAATATGTGAACAATAAAGGATGTCCATGCATTATTGGCACAATGATACTAGCTATCGGAATCGTTCTTTAACAATTGAACTTGGTGTTAGCTGATGCATGGCGAACGATTCGATTGTCACTCACTTTACACAACTTCTATAAAAGAATCGAATACCATGCCCAAAAACAAGGCTTTTTGAAACTAGAACTTAGCCTTGTGTACTAGTTTATCTTAATAGGTATAGCTGCATATTTTCAATCAAACTGTAGGATTGTAACGCTTCTATTGACAATTTCAGAAATTTGAGATTTGAACGTAGAATAATAAATCCATCAAAACTAAAGATAAAATAATCTATGCTTAGGTGTAGAATACTGAACGCTTCTCGATTGATTGCAGCACGATGTATTTTGTCATACCAACATCTACTATTTTAGTTTTCATATCCTCTCACGCGCAGATATCTATCAACTCAAAAGCACGATAGCAGGGTCACTAGATAAATCCACCATATCACATCGAATAATAAACACTTGAAGCGACGCCGAATTTAAGCTTCTTCTAGCTTCCAAAGTAGTGAACCGTTGTGTTAAGAATGTGAACTGCACTGCTAAAATACGTGTAAAATAAACATTGCGATGGAAACATAAAATACTGAAACTTGAAATATGGATCATACAATTTTCTCACTATAATGCACTATTGATGCAATCAATAGTTTTTGACTCGTAATTCTTGAAGAATTAACGAAATCTCAATAAATGTTTTAAAAGTCGATGTGTTCTTCTCAAGTATAGAGGGAACTTATTATACAAGTGATTCCTATAGTGTACACCAATCTACCCTCCATCATATAATAATGAACCCTCACAGGTATTATGATAACGCTTCTACTGAAAATGGAGAATAATAAACCCTTTTGATGACCTCGTATGCTGGTATACCCTCAACGATATTATAAACGCTTTTTCAGAAAGTGAAAAACAATCAACGGTTGATCGTAGAATAATCAACCCTTTTGATGACATAGCTTTACTGGTCTGTCATCAACGGTATTATAATAAATACTTCTTCTGAAAGTGGAGAATAATCAACTCCTAGCCGTAGAATAAGATTGGTTTTGCATGAATCATATAATAATCGACCCCTGATTGTTGGATAATAAACTGATTCTGGAAATACGTATATTAATCTACACCTATCCGTTTAGTAATAAATACTTTGAATAAAATTATGAAATAAAAAACTCTTAAAACAGTTCCACATACCATTTTTAAATTCATATATCCTTACGA
Organism: Rotaria magnacalcarata; assembly: GCA_900239745.1. Lineage (NCBI taxonomy): Eukaryota > Metazoa > Rotifera > Eurotatoria > Philodinida > Philodinidae > Rotaria > Rotaria magnacalcarata. The sequence continues at coordinate 5,145 of OENM01001496.1, read as the reverse complement.
TAACAAATCCTTCGGCTCATATACCCTTCATAGGGTATATGACATGCGCATAAACCCTTCAAGGGTTTATAGAAAAAAAATCAAGGGCAAGCGTTCATTATTCTGCCCTTTTTTTACAGTGTAGACATGTACCAAACCCAAACTGTTTAGATTTGGTGGGTTTGATCAAATAAGTTTGAGTTTGAGTTTGGGTTGGGTTGGGTGGAATGAATTTAGGTTTGGGTATTTATTTGAAGTATAAGGCTTCCTTCACTACCATGCAATATGTAAGTATTAAAATAAAAACTTGAAGCCTAGCTCGCATAAGTGTAAGGCAAGACATATAAAATCCAGTTAAAACTTTAATAACTTCGTCAGATACCTTGGCAAAGGGTTGGCTATATTAATATGTCAATGCAAATGTGCTATTAGCATAAGTTCCTTATCGCATTCAGTGTGTCACAAGTCCCAGAAAACATAGGTTTACTACCTAATTATTTTGTAGCATGGTTGAATCTAAGTTTCCTTTCACTCGCTACTAATGTTATCCAAAAAAGAACGTCCCAGGTCGAGAGTTCCGACCAATGAGTCTTGTCGGATTCTGTCGGAATGAACCATGAATCCAGTGACACGGAATCCAATGAACATATGATTGGGAAAGGATCTCGTTCGATCTCATCAGCTCCGACAAATGGATCGTATAGGATCATGTAATAAAAATAAAGGGAATCGACAGGATCAAGTCGGTTTTTTAACCAGGTTCTACGAGTTATCTGCACTGAAAAAAGGTTCATTCGGAACTTAATCGAGATTCACAGATTTGTAATGAAAAAAAAAACTTTGTCGGGTTTCCTAAAAATATGCTTCCATACTCAACCATCTTTAATTCACATTCAAATTGGCTTCGTAACTGGAACTTCGTCACAATTACAATGCACTCGATCTGCGCTTCCACGATTTGAACGGATAAATCTATTCCCTAACTTAATCCCTTAAACTATATTTAGCCGCCTAACTTAACCCATTAACCTTAATCTGCCCGCCTAAAGTATCGCATTAAACTTAATCTGTCACATTTTCTATAGCTATCTCCGTAACTTAACACTTGCGTCCTAGTCCAACGCCCAAAATATTCTCGTAACTGTGTTTAACTCCTACACTTAAGCGAATGTACTTGGGCTCCTCAATCGAACACTTGCATGACTAGTTTTTATTGCGACTAGAAGTTACAGTGCAGTACTATGTTTTTGAGAATCTTAAGTACTTCAACCATTTCGATTTGTTATCACTACTGTATATTGGAAATATTTTATTCAATGTAATATATGATTAGCAATTAAACAATCAATGATATCAGCAACGAAGTTCCGGCAAGTGTTTCTGCTTTAATTCTAACATTTTGAAAGGAAATTTGAAGAGTATTATACGAAATATTTTCACTTTTCGACGTCCACAAAGGTTTCACACGAAAGTCTATATGATACTAAATTTTTTTAACGTTTCGTTTGTGTGAAAAAAACATTTAAAGCGTGGTAAAATACCGTCGAACCTTTCTTTTTCAGTGCAAGAACTTTGTGTTCAAAGAAGTCAATGTTAATAAAAGAATACATGACACTCCTAATGCGTTTCAATTAGTCAGAAAACAGTGACTTTCGTCGTAGATAAAAAGAAAACAGGATATTAGTATTTTATGAAATGCTATTGCCATGTAAAGCTATTATTGTCGGCAGTGTCTGTC
>OENM01001495.1:0-33239 GCA_900239745.1 Rotaria magnacalcarata | reverse complement strand
TAACGGTTATTTATTTATGTATTTATTTTTCATCTCTTCTCTTTATTGTTCGCATACATTCACTTAATGATAGATTGAGTTATCCTTTTTTGAGAAAGTAGAAATCGAGAATCTCTTTTTGGTCACCGAAAAAATCTAAGTTATAGTGGTGGATGAAATTTTTAAAACTGGCGGGGCACCGCCCTACCATCACATAATTCCTGGTTACGCTACTAATTCTGAACACCAGTGGGGCTTTCATAAATCGTTCATAATGACGGGGTGATCACATAGGAGAGGGTTTATGCAAAAAAACGTTTTTTTTTTATTTGAATCAGATATTTTAATCTTTTACTATTTATAAACAGATTTTTATTCATCAAATCTGTTTATTTCATATAAAATATGAGAAACTCTCCAGCATATTGTTGAAGTATTGAACCAGACCAGACATAGAAATATTCTTTGATTTCTGTAAGGTGAACCATTCATAGACTTGTGTATTGATATCTTGATTAAATTCATGTTTGGATTTTCTTTTTAATTTTTAATTTCTGTTCAATTCGTAATCATCTGTATATTCTAATTGTCTTTTTATAATATTGGAAACAGCTCCCATTGAAATTTGAAATTTATCACTTAATTTTCGATAAGAAAATTTTCTTTCTCTTTTATAAGGTTTATTTTTTCTTGTAAACAAAGCTCACAGCGAATTGTCATAATTAATAATTTAACATTAACATACAAACATACAACAAGTAATTCAATTATGGGGTCAAACAGACTAGAAAAATTCTTAATCCTCATATTAACTTGCTGTTGTATGCTGGCGAAGCCTATAAACTACTACAATATTCGAATTCTTTTTTTCTTCGTTTTAAAAAAGCATTTTTTATTAGAAAAACTAAAACAGAAAAGAAGAAACATTTATTTTATTTAAACTTTCACCTATTTTCCATGATCGGACAAGTTACATGGGAAGTCGAAATAGTAAGCAACGAGAGGCGCAAATGTACAAAAAAAAATTCATAAATTTTTCAAAGCATAATAAATCTAAAAATAGAAAGAACAAACAATCTCCTGTCGAAAAAGTATTAAAAAAACTTGGCATTGTGTTTTTCTAAATGAAAAGAGAGGTCGATAAAGTCATCATGCTGCTAAAGTCTCTTGCTTACTCACGAAAAGCAAGGATCCGAGAAGTTGGAATATTCAAATGAATATCTTCTTCCAACTTATAAATGTTTTTGAATTTTCTGCATATCATTGTTTCGAACGGATCAATAGAAAAACGGAAAATAAAAAATCGATTAACACTCCGTGAAACCCTCTAAACTGTGTTTCAAACCGTACCAAAATCTTATTCGAAGCAGATTTTCATATTGAAACAATTTTCCATAGGGGCGCCACAATCGAGGATTTATGTAATATTGTTTACTGAAGTCGATTTCTTAGGAAATGTAGAATTTTTTTGGTAGTTTTCATGCAGAAATTAAGGTGCAACGTTGTTGCCGTTGAATTGTGTGTTTTGTGTCTGCTGACAGCATTCTACAGATACGACAAAAATACGTACCGTTTACGGTGCTTCGTATACGATCATCGTAAATACTATCGTATTTCACCGTATCAAGATCGTATACGATCGTTCGCAAACGATCAGCCATTACGACCACCGCATTTTGCCGTATTATCATCGTTTACGACCGTTTACTGATCGTTTTATCCGACCTAGGTGTGATGGATTGATCTGTCATACAATCATCGCTGGGGGTAGCACCTCTCTTTATCATTGCTCTCTTCCTTTCGTTGTTCTCTGTCTCTCTCTTTCGTGCGCACATATAAATACCCTTGTTCAATTGTTGTTCACCAGTCATTCTTGACTCATCTCTCCTCTTCTATCCTCTTTCCCCCTTCTCATTGTAATCCTTCCATAAGTATATGAAAGAATGAACACAAGTAACTCAAATCCGTTACACTAGCTATTTTACAATTAAAAGCCCTACATTGTTGATATTTGTACTGATAATATTCTAATTAAATGTGATTGTCCTTGAGATATTAGTTGATGTTTATGTAAAATAAAAGCATACGCTGATTCAATGCTTGTTTTATAAAGCCACTCGAGCATGAATAAATGTATACCATAGTCAATCAAGGACTGATTTGAATACATACTGGTAGTCAAAAAGCACATGTTGAATCATTATTTATATTTAGACATAGATTTCGCATGTATTTTTGTCTTTTGCAATAATTACTTATTTTCTTTATTTTTTTAATACATATTTGGAATTAGAAAAAGAACTGAACTAACTTTAAAAAGCACGATGTCAAAACAACTTTTAACTATTTATGCTACAGATGCGACTGGAACTAATAAAAAAGCTCAAATGATAAAAACTTACTCATTTACTACAGATGATGACGATGGAACATCTATCGTCCAATCTGAACCAGTCTCCAATCATGATAAGTTATTATCGATAAGTTCTCCTTCAATCGATAGTGCTAATGCTGAAGATGATTTATCAGAAGCCAGTACCAAAGTCAAAAGAAGAAAACTACGACGAACACATGAATCTGAGGTAGGAACTTATCATTGAAAATGATTTTACTACTTACACATAATTATCTAAAAATTGAATTATTTGTTTTTATTGAATATAAGAATTTAAAAAACAAAACATAGTTACGATAAAAGATTCTATTTGTTGTTTGATTGTATATAACTTGCCAAATTTTCTAAATGCTAAACTGAAGACAATTTCTGCTGCGATATATCTGCAAAAAAAACGTCAGTCTTTTTTTTTCTTAGTTAGGAAGTAAATCTGCATTAAACCATGCAAGTGACAATTTGAGTGCAAAGCAATTATTTGAATCTTAGCTCACAAAAAAATTTATATTTTATAATGAATTCAAACTTCAATAATTGTATTTTAAACGATCAAATGATTTTCAATACTTGCCTAGAAAGTTAACTTAAATGCTAAATAGATAGACGACAAATATTATCATATTTCATCAATAGTTTTAACTCGCATATGGCGACGAAATTTTGTTAACCTTCGATTCTTCTTTTTTTTTGAAGGAAAAAATCGAGAATACACGTGAGATAAGAAAAATATGTCCATGGTATAAAAAAATTGATTGGTCAAAACCAATATTAGCCATGGGTTTATTAATCTTTCTCTATATAACGTGGACCAAAAGAGATGTATGGATTCCAAGAATGTTAACATCAAATGCACGCATTCGTCGTTCTGTCGTTTCGAAAGATACAGTAACATCAGATCAATTAACAAGTTCATCTTCACAAATACCACCAACAATCTCAACAATGCCATTACAAGATTCACCACTAGCCTCTGATCATAAAGAAGATAATATCGACAATAACGAAAAGGATAATGATGATGATGATCAAAATAATAGCGAACGAATTAATGTTGAAAACAGTGAAGAATCAACAATTTCTTCAGGTAAAACAAATAGTGGTCATCAAGTCAATATTCGTATACGAAGAAACAAAATGAGTTTTAGTAAAGAACATAAGAAGAAAAAACATCGCCACTCTCATGATCTACCTGCCGATGATGAATTAGAAGAAACTGATGATGGAGGACAAGCTAAAGAAATTAAGTCAAATGAATCGATTGCATCATTACGAAATCATCCACCAAAAAAGAATCGTCGAGAAATTATTCAAAATGAAAATGTGAAGATTAGGCCTGTTGTAAATCATGGTATACGTTTATCTACATACGATGATATTATTGATCAATTAAGAAAAAATCTGAAATCTCGAACTCGAGATCAAGATTTTTTATCAACAGTATCAAAAAAGACTGGTTTAAACAAGGATAAATTATACCGATTTATTTATAAAAAAGACTATAATCTTTTAACACTTGAAACATTCATGTCTCTTTTAGATACATTTAATTTAATGCTTTTAGTTGTTCCAAATTAGGTTTAGAAGAAATAAATTGTCCCTGATCAAGATAGAACTCGAAAATTTCTCTTTAGAATCAGGATGTTCTTGTTCACTGCACTACCCAGGTCAAACAATCAGACAGTAAGATCTTCTATGATCGTATCTCTCTGATCTTATATGATCTTACAAGATCTGTGTCTGATTATTTTGACCTGGGTACAAGAACAAATATAAGTAAAAGAGAACAGCTTTTCTTCGACATCTGTTCTTAAACAAGAAAAATATCGATGGAATTCATATTTAGAATATTTTATTTTTATGATACTAAGCCTACATTATGAAAAAGGAATAGATTTTATGAAAAAAAGTAAACTATCCTACTTTGCTAATTATCTCTAAATATTATCTTTATTCAACATATTCAACCACTTGAATTGACAAGAAAGTACAACTTAGTTCCTATATCTGTTGTATCTACTCAAAACTAATATGTTCGAATTTTAGTACTAATCATGTATAAAATGACTGTTATCAATGCACTCATAATTTGTAGTTTTTGATCATCCGCTGTTCGATACAATGTTGATTATGCTGTAAAATAGCTGTGAAAAACTCAAGTAATTTAGTAGTAGGATTATGACTGAAGTTAGTCTTCTTTCTAGAGATATACTGACTGGCATCGGCTGTAGAGTGTAGTTCAAACTATCAAGTCTGTAGTTAGGAAACGTTTTACATTTCAAAGTAATCGAAAACGAGAATGACTCTTTTTCGTTTTTGCTTCGTGTCTTCTTTAATGACTTTGTTCATCTTTTTCTATTTATTACATACTTCTTTCATAGACTTTATCAAAACCTCAAACAAATTTCAAATAACAATCATTATTTTCTTGTGACATAAACTCCAGAAAATCGACATGGACGGTTCGATCATCTTGAAATCAAATAAAACGCATGAGAAGTTCAATGAAAGAAAATCTCAGTCACTGATGAACTACGATGTATAACTGCTGTTGCGTATACTATAAGTCCTTTTTTTAAGCGTTAAACGAGTCTCGAAAATATTTTTAGAACCATAATCAATGATTTATTGTCACTTCTGAATACAAATACGATTATTTATATAAAGCAATTCAATTTCTACGTTGTGATTCAAACATTAAGCCTTATTATTATTATTATGAAGTTTCTTTCATAAGAATAATTTCTAATGACAAGAGAAAAGTAAACATACTAGGTCGTTGTTTTCTTCAATTGCATATTTTTAGATACCAAAAGAATTTTAATTTAACAAACTAAAATCTTATTTCCCTTTAAGAATAATATTCACGAACATGAATTTGAATAGTGTTCCTAGTTTACGTAATCAAAAAGATTGCATTTTCACTAATATGTCTTAGTTTTTACATTTTCCTCAAATATATTTAGATTTCAAATAGTAAATATTTGCTTAAATGTCTATGTAGCTGATATTGATCCGATATTTGTTTTTATACTTGTATTATTTTCTATCTGTGCTTTAGTTAAGGCTCATTTTCTTCTCAGCTATATAAGAGCTACGTACGTTTTCTTTATTTACAGTAGAAATGTTAATTAAATTATTTACTCTTACACGAATATTAATTGCAGCATGTGGACGTGGTAATAGTTTTTGAACAGCACATTATATAGTATATACATAAGAGGATGAATTTATGTCTATGGAACAAAATAATTCATTTAATAATATGCAATTTGTAATTACATGTCAGAAAAAAAATTGAAGAGATTTCGTTTTTCTTAATTCAAATTATTCGTCAAATAAATATTTCATGAGATTGATAGAAAAAACAGATAAATGTTTTTGTAGAAAGTTATTCGAAATTCAATACAGAATAATTTCTTCGACATAAAACTTGATGATTGTGATTTATTCAAATACTTTGTTCTGTGTTGCATAATGTTTTGTGCATTCTTTAGCTATCTGACTAAATTTATCTTGATTCGTTCGATAGAAATTCAAAGTTTCTTTGTTGAGACCATGTTCTGAATTAGGATCCGTTAGTAGCGAACATAACGATATCAGAAGACTACGTATTGTTATTATAGGATACCTTAGCGAATAAAGAATATCCAAACAGATTTATCCTGTTGTACTAATATTTGGATGATAAAGAGCTGTGGTAAACTGAATCCGAGGCGGCCGAAATGGAAAATCTAAAGGAAAATCAATAGTCAAGCGAAATATTCCACCATCATATGGTGTGTCTTTTGGCCTTTCAATGCAACCAATTCAATGTGCCATATCTGTGATCGGATCTTCAGGTTTTGCATAACAAAGAGGGGGTGGCTTTTTCTTCATGCCATTATACTGTTGAGTAAGACGCCGTGCAAGAGTCATTGAAAATAATCAATTTTACTCTAAAGTAAATAAAACTATCATTATCATCGATATTTAAACATTCAAACAGTATATAAAGATAAAAATACTGTTGCTTTTTTTTGAAAACTAAAAGCTCTAAATGAGAAATACAAGTAGAATTATTAATACTTCACGTAAAAATGGTTTATAGACACTATCATAGTAAACTATAGTCCATGTATATCTAGAATGTTTCCGAAACATTAAAACAAAAAAGCTAGATAATCGCTTTAGCATTCACTCTAGAATAACAATTAATGATCAGTCTGTAATATATCGAGTGGAAAAGACTCCCATTGAGTTAAGATCATTTATTTTGATTTTCCATGGCATATTTGTTTGTCCATTCCTTGGTATTTCTTTCGTATAAACTTTTATTTGTACGATAAACATTGAGAATTTCATTATCTAAACCGTGTTCATGATTGGGATCAGTCAATAGCGAACATAAACTAAGTAATGCAGTTCGAATTGTTAACGCAGGTGACCATTTATCATGAAGAATATGTAAGCAAATATCACGTATCTTGTGTACTAATATTTGGATGATAAATACGAGTTGTAAAACGAATGCGAGGTGGTTTAAAGGGATAATCAATTGGAAAATGCATTTTTACATGAAAAATTCCATCTTGAAACGGTGATGCTTCAGATCCACAGATTGAACCATTTCAATTAAACATATCTATCGGTGGAACAACAGGTCGCGCTTGACATGATGGCCGTGGATCATTTTCCATTTCTTTTAATTGTTTTGCTAAACATCGAAGAAGAGCCATCTATCTCAAATCTGAAATATTTATAAATATCTCTTATGTATACAATGAATATAATTAATTTTGATTTTCCATGATTTTATTAATTAAACAAAATCTTAGCTCGCCTATATGCACAACAACCAAAATGTAAATATGTAAACTAACAAAATTACTTATACTTCTGAATTTCATAAAAGCATGCCGTACGTACTTTTAAAGTATTTGTAAATCAATATGAATATATTTCAGCATATGTGAAAGAGAAAAACGCATGTTTTTCTCTTTTGATCATGCTGTTTTTTATTTGTCATTCAGTAAAGAAGAACAGCAAAGAAAAGAAAAACGGACTTTTTTTTCTTAATTTCTGGTTTACACTTGCTTCATTCATAGAGAGTAACATATTTAAGTCGAGATCTATTTATTTTTCTCTTTTCTTTCCTTTGCTTACAGTAATGACATCAATGCAAAATTTAGTATTAAATCCAGTTGATGAATCGGCACGTGGTCCGACACCGTTTTCACATTGGGGTAATTCGTAAATTTTAACAATGTATTTTTTTTCAATTATATTTCATTTAGTTATTCCCAAACTTTTATTGGCAAGTGCATATCCCGGTGAAAAGAATCCAAACTCTCATAAACTCCTAACACGTAAGATTTTTGATGCTGGTGTTCAAGTTATAGTTAATATTATGGAAATTGAAGAGTTAAAAACATTTACACCTTATCAAGATGTTATGCTTCAATATGCTAAAGAAGGTATCTTGATTTATTTAAACTTAAAATAATAAGATCTGAAATTTTGTTTTTCTTATATATATGAGGTTTTCAAACAATAAAAACAAATTTTTACATATCTCTACTGATTTAGAAAATCGTGAAATTGAATTTGTTTCATTTCCAATTCAAGACCAATCTGTACATCAAGATAATCAATGTGTGCTCGATTTTTGTCTTGAACTTTGCGATAGAGTTAAACGAGGACAAGTTGTTCTTGTTCATTGTTGGTAATCATCCATATTAATAGAAAATAAAATTACATGATTAAATGATTTAGGGGTGGTCATGGTCGAACAGGAACAATTATTTCAATTATGATTGGAATTCTATTTAACTTGAATAGTATGATTTCACGCAATAAGCATTTCAAAATCTATATCATAAGTTTTCTTCATTTCCACCTTAGGTAAAGAAGCTATATTCATGAATCGTCGTTTGCATGATCAACGTATACGTACGAATGGAATTCCAAGTCCTGAGGCTCAATGTATACAATTTCTTAAATTTATGTTGACGTATTCTTTTAATTAATTATTGTAGCTCAAATCGATCAAATTCGTATTATTCTCGATGAAATGTATCTTAAGAATAATGAAAAAATTGAATATGAAACTAAAATGTGATACCCAAACGAAAACAAAACATAATGATTTATTATGGTAATTTTTTCTCAAATTCTTCGATAATAAAAACCGAAAAAAATTCTACTCCATTCTACAAATGGAAATGATCGAAATTCAGTAGTTAAACAAAAAAGTGGCATCTGATTAAAGAGAATAATGAAGATTATTCTCTTTAATCTAATTATAAAATGAAAAAGATTTCTTTTTTAAAGCTTATTTAAAAAATATTCCATATCTTGTTTTAATCTCGTTGACTAAAATCACTTTTGATCACCAAAATTCGTCTTAGATTCAACGGCATAATATTCATTTCTCATATTCTGTTGATTATAAACATGCATTAACAATGTCCTATAGTGCATGTTTTCCAATGCTATTTTTACTAATTATTTATTTATTTTCAAAAACGATCTTCCTTAAAAACAATTGCCTCAATTGAACATAATGAGAAATATGAACGAGTCACATGATTTCTTTGAGCCCTAGTTTTATAACTTAAATAAAGGCGTTATTATACGGCTTAAATTTATCAGTGTTTTGTATTCCTACTATCCATACCATATTCATTTGTTCAAGCTCTTGATGTTTTGTCATATTTTGTTTTATCTGTTCGATAGAGTTGTAGTGCATCTCTATTAAGTCCATGTTCTGTATTCGGATCTGTCAATAGCGAACATAAAGATATGAGTAGACCACGTACAGTTAGCGCTGGAGACCATTGTGAATGTAGAATATCCAAACAGATTTCACCGTTTGCACTGATATTTAGATGAAAAACTGGTGCGATAAAATGAATTGTGAGTGGTATGAATGGAAAGTCTGTAGGAAAGTCAATCGTCAAATGAAATTTGCCTTCAGCATACAGCGTGTCTTTGGTCCTTCAATCCAACCAATCTAATGAGTCATACTTTTACTGGGATCTTCGGGTTCTGCATAACATAATGGGAGGGGGTTATTTTGTATGTCACGAAAATGAATCGCAAGACGTTTAATAAAAGCCACGTTGATTATTAAACGATGTTCTGAAACAAAAAAATACAATCTTCTATTTAACAAAGAATGAAAAATGTGAAGCAATAAAGTTGGAAATTGTAAGAGGGAATGAAGTTTGCTCGGGTTTTTTCCCGGGATAATTTATTTGAATCGTTTACAACACAGAAGAAAGAGAATAGCAGAAAAATGTTTCCTTATCAAGCATTCATATTTTTTCTTGCTAAGAATATGCTATCAAAAGCAATGACGCCATTATTGAAACTCGGCACCTTTTATGAATATCATACTTAACGTCTAATTTCAAGAAATGATTTTTCCCATCGATTTCAGTCCATATTTTTTCATTCATCTTGGATCATTTTTACAAAGAATGTTTTTTTGCTAAACAGATAATGTCTATGAAATTATTTTATCAAAAATGAACAAATAGTTGCTATTCAGTGTATTCTTCAGCATATTTATCCGCCAGCTACTTGTCTATTTGTTAGAGAAGATACACTTGGAAAAGAGATGTATTGAAATCAAAATTAAATCAAAACTCTCACGTCAATTACGTTTCGTTTTGTTGTTGTTTTTATGAATTTTGAGAATGTGAAATATGAATCTGTTTACGAAAGAAAAGCATGAGAGAACTTCACCAAAATCAATAGGTTCGACGGAAGAATATAGAAAAAGAACTGTTGAAAGAACATATAGAAAGGAAAAATATCGAATTTAAAAACACTTATTGACACCATATTAATCTCTTGTGTCGATCAAAAACTGTATCCAGTAAAGAAAAAGAGTAGTAAAATTCATATCATAAGTACAAATCAAACACTACTAACGAGGGAGGGTCATCAACTGTTCAATCGTTTTTGAGTTGAAACTATTTGCATTACCTAATTTCAACAGAGTTATGAATACGCTGAAAACATTTTGGGCAGATAGCTTGTTGTTACGAAAATAGGTCATTTGAAAGGTATACTTTTATAATTGCCGTACTCCCTCCCCTCAGGAGCATTAGAAAAATTGTTTTTCAAATTTTGACTTGAAACTTTACATAGAAATACACCTCAACGAGAATAGTATTTTGCGAACATTTTTGGTCATCAAATTTGTTTGTTTCGTCAAATCTATTACTTTATTTGAAAGATGTAGAATAAAAAATTCACAATAGTTGTGTCAAGTGATTGGAATGCTAGAAAGATCTGAAACGTTCACAAAAATTTGTTCTCCTTGGGACGTCTTTCAATGTAAAGTTTCAAGTCGAAATTCGAAAATAATTTTTTTTAATGTTTCTGAGGGGGAGTCCAGGCACTCATTAAAACCCACACCTTACAAATGCCCTATTTTCGTAAACAATAAGACATCCACCCAAAATATTTTCAGTGTATTCATAACTCTTTTGGAACTACATAATGCAAGTAGTTTCAACGCAAAAATGATTGAACAGTTGGTGACCGTAAGCAAAAGATGATGAAGGGTCATGTTTTTATATTATGTTCTTACGAAAATCTTAGCTAACCTATTCAATAGCCAATATTTTAGTTATATTTGATAAGGTTGAAAGTAGACCCATTCGATTCCATATTTTTGGAAAGCAAATTTTCATTCTATTTATTGAAAAAAATTTCCGTTACACTAAGCCAATACAAAATTTCAAACCTCGAAGTCTCACCTGACTGACTCTAATTGAAATGAATAAACAAACGATGTCCATATGAGACAAATGCCAAACTCTATCATCAAGAATAGAGAAATAATTCTTTCAAGACTCTCCCCTAGGTATTGTATCTTATCCAGAATCTAGTAAGGTCATTTATACTCCTATTGAATATTTAAAATAATAAACCAAAAATAAATCAAATCAAAGCATATTGTTATCAAGAGGTCGCATGAAGTTGAATGATGTCTCCATGGATAGCATATGAAAGGTGTTTTTATCGGCTATGTTAAAATAGAAAACCTTTTATTTTGCAACTTATCCCGTGTAGTCATATTGTGACGGTTGTGTGTCGATGTGACTGCTATATACATATATTCTACGTACCACAATCCAACAAACAAGACTTTTTCTGTACTTCATACCATCCTAAATCTTTATAATCTAACCAGATCGATCAATAGAGCACGTCGAGACATTTTTCAATTTATCTTATTCTAGAAAAGTCAGATAAATTCCTGTACTAATCATTTCTACCTCTGCATAGCTACAAAATTCAACTCATATTCTTCAACTTCTGACAAATACCACATTAGATATATAGATGTTAATAGTTCGATATTGGTAATTATACGAAGAATAACAGTTTGTGAGTGTGTAATGAGTGCGATATATCAATCTAAATGTTGTATGCGTATGTGTGTCATGCATACATTTACACCTATAACATTCACTAAAACTAATTGAATCCAAGATTTCCTCAGTACAACTCAACTGAGTTGTATCCATATACTAATTCAGAACCGGATCTGGTTGGATATGAGTTTAGAGTAGTCCTAAGTGCTACAAACAATATTCATATCATTACATACATCTAAATAATTTAAACTTTTGTATGCTAACATAACCGAATTCATTTTAAATGTAACTACCGTTCAATATTTCCTTGGATAGTATTAATCTTCGACATTTTCTATTCACTCTGTTGATTTTGGTTTTGGCATTTATTATATCATTCAAAACGCTTATTAATATCGAGTGTCAGTGAACATATCTGATTTGCATTCATATTGTTTACGATGACATAATTGCCCGTCACAATGGACATATTCTCTTCTAGAAATAAGATTTTTTACTTAAAGGGAACAAACTTTCGTTGATATTTTTTATTAGAGAAGTCGATACGAGACAATAATTATCGACTTTTTTTTCTGCGTCTGTTGTACTCATTTGTGACGTAATAAATGAAGTTCGAAGTAACTATATGAACAAATGAATCGAAACGATAAATATCTGCACCAAGAATTTTGAAGTAAAATAAAATCGATTGAAATTCAATTCAGATGATATATGCCATTTACGTATGTTACAAAACTGATTACATATCAATCACGACGAACAGAATACAAAAGGTTCTCAATCGAAATTATCAAATTTTGTTCAAAATTAAAAGTAATTTATTTGTAGAAGAACAAGACGTTTATATTGTAACTCAGATTACTCTCAGCAATATTAAACTATTAATATTTTATCAATCGTCCAGTTTGAACGAAAAATCGTCATTTTAGATAATTTGTGTTCTACATAACTCGTAATCTGGAAAATATAAAGGTATAAAATACGATGTAATCAATGTTTGAACTTTTTCTATCACGTATTTAACTTTGAAGGAGGAAAGAAATTACACTAGATTGTTGTAAAATAATCTAGCAAAGAATATTGATATTTGCATCCGCTTGTAAACGTGTACTAACAATCCATGCCGGAAAGTGTACAGCATGCTACTCATTGTTAACGCTGCGTTTAGTACATAGATTGATTCGTTGTATTCAATTGAACTTTCTCATATATGTGGACATTACTAATATGCGTACGACAATGAAAGTAATAGTATATGAAATAATCAAAATGATTTTACAGTTTTTTATACTGATTTGCTGTCAACAGGCATTAATTCATTGTCAATTAAATCTCTACAGTACTGATCGAACAATGGATGATACTTCTTTGCAATACGATTGTCTATTCTATCGAGTACGTCATGAAAAATTAGCATTTCAAGAGCTATCAAATATAATTGATAACACGATTCCATATTGTTTTCGTCCTGACAATGAAACAGAAATGTTCAGCTCAGATTTAACAAATTTAAGTGATCGCATTTTTACTTTTGATGAATTACGTCGTCATAATATCACGACACAGCAACTACTTTCGTGGTCTGCTCCAATAGATCTTGTTGAACAGTATCAATTCTATTTAGATGAATCGAATTCTTCTCTATCTTTATTATCGAACGAATTATTCTATAATTGTACAAAACCATGGTTTGGTCTTCGATGCCAGTATTCATTTGAATTTAGTGAAGAACTATCCATTTATAATATAGTTGAAGCTGAATTTTCTAGAAAAGCATCTTATTCTGAATCATCTAAAATGTTAATCACATTACCTTGTTATGTTCATCTTAAATGTGATCGTGGTGGACCTCTATGTCTCGATTGGCGTGAAGTATGCGATGGGCGTGTTGATTGTCTTGATGGTGGTCTCGATGAAGCATTCTGTTTCGACGTGGAAATTAATGAATGCAGTGAAACTGAATATCGATGTCATAATGGATTATGCATACCAGAAGAGTTTTGGAACGATGGTATAGGTGATGCTGATTGTCTTGATCGATCCGATGAGATAGCCGATGTCGCATATCCAAGATCTTGTTTTCAAGATCCAACATTTCGTTGTGAAGAACATGCTTGTCGAATGAATTGGCATCAATTTCCATGTGGCGATGGACAGTGTGTTCAAAAATTCGATAAATGTCATAATGGACGACATGCTTTACTAATTCAATCGATGGCTTTGCAAGGTGACATGTCCAACAATTGTTGGATTATAATGATTTGTCTTACCATGTTGAATAATGAAGTCAATGGAATATCATGTGAATCATGGCTAATGAACGATTCAGTTATTAAATTTCTTCAAACGTGTGAAATCATTTTTCAATTTCCAATAATACCTGTTCATTTTGGTCATATTCGTCTTTTATATGAACGACCTTATCTAAAATTCAATCAAAGTTCATTCCTAATGCCTGATTATATTTGTTATGATCAATTGCATTGTGATTGCATAATACCAACTTTTTTTCACAGAAATCTTACATGTCTACATAGTTATCGATTACAATTACATGCAAGTATATCTGGACATCCTTGGATTGATATGATTTTAGAAATTAATTCTTATTTTTCATCTTGTTTAATCCTGCACACATTTTCTGATAAGAAAGCTATCTATCACAATTATTCATTACTTCATCACTGTCAAAATTCTGCTAAATACATTTCGAAGCATCGTATTGCTGATGAAAACAAAGATTGCTGTATGGGTGATGATGAAGACAATCGACTTAGTTGCTTAATCAATGATAAATATAGAGTTAAATGTCCTAATCAAAGTATTTGTTTATCATCATTACACTCGATTCACGATTGTCCAGAATCTCAAAATCAATATCATAACAATGTTCCTTTTCACATATTTTGTGACGGTTTTGAAGAACATTTCTTTGAAGATTTTAATGGTCAAAGTTATACAGATGAATCGGAATGTAACTATTGGCCATGTAATAATATTTATTCAAGATGTGATGGTTTCTGGGCATGTCCAAATGGAGATGATGAAGAAAATTGTCATCCTAAAGTATGTCCTTCTGAAATGCATCCATGTATATCACCAACTAACTATGCGTTGACTTGTCTATCTGCCGAGCAAGTTGGTGATGGTATTGATGATTGTCTTGGAGCATCTGATGAGATTCACTTTTGTCGACAATTGTATCCTTTAAAGAAAGATTATGAACGTTTTCGTTGCATAAATAGCGATTTATGTTTACCGGCGTCAGAACTTTGCAATAATATACAATCATGTCCACTTGGTGATGATGAAAAATTTTGTAAACATCATCGATTTATATGTGAAGAAGATTCATCTAGTAATCAAAGTTTAATTGAAGATGTTCTTTGTCAATTAAGTGAATATAAGAGAAGAAGAATCATACATTTCTCTATTCGTACTACACTTGTCTATCCTTCGTCATTATCTGCAATTAAAGATTCGACTTTTATGTCAACAAAACAACTTAATAATAATAACAATAATTTTAAAACGATCGAATCACGAACGAAGAATTATTCATTGCCGTGGGATTGTCATCGAGGACTTACCACTCGTATTTGGTTTGCCAACAATCTATTTACATATAGATGTATGTGTCCACCGAGTTATTACGGTAATTACTGTCAATATCAAAATGAAAGAGTGAGTCTTACATTAGGATTGATTAGAGCTGAAAAACATGATGTTTATGCTATTGTTGTTATGTTAATCGATGACACTGATGAACGTCAAAAAATTGATTCATATGATCAATTTGATTATGCACCAAGTCGAAGTTGTGGAATTAAATTAAATCGTTATCTTCTATATTCGACAAGACCAAAAACTATTTCGAAGAATTACAGTGTACATATTCATATATTCGAAAAGCATACTATGACTTATCGTGGAAGTTGGCATTTATCTGTACCTTTCCTATTTTTGCCTGTTAATAGATTAGTTACTCTGCTTATCATTCCCTCTTATCCCATTTCGATTCTATCCGACTGTTCAATCAAATGCGAACATGGTGAATGTATGAAATATTTAAATAAAGATAAATATTTTTGTCGATGTTTTTCTGGTTGGTCAGGTGTTCGATGTAATATATCGATGAATTGTAAAAGTTGTTCTATTGGTTCAATCTGTGTTGGTATAGTGAAAAAACGACCAATATGTGTTTGTCCTTTGACTAAGTTTGGACCACGATGTCTTCTTACCTCGTTATGTGGAATAAATGCTTGTGAAAATAATGGTAAATGCATTCCAACTGATCTAAGTGTATCTGGCAATGATTATTCTTGTATTTGTCCTGATCAATATTTCGGATCTAAATGTCAATATATTAAAGTTAGACTCGATTTATCTTTTGAGAATCTAGATATTCCATCTTATGTAACAGCTTTTTTCTTTACTATTACAGAACAATCAGAACCTACGTTTACTATTATGCTTCAAAAATTAACTCTTTTCCAACGTATTATAACATTTCGTATTTCAGTTGCATATCACATGGCGGTAATTAAATCTAATGATAAATTCTATCTTGCCGTAGTTCAACAATCTCCAAAGTCTGATATTTTAACGTCAATTAATCCTAGACGAGAATGTTTTTCCATAGAACATATATTTAATTCTACTATTATGAAAATGCCTCGATTTCATCGAATTAAATTTTATCATATTCCATGTCAAACTAATTTTGATTTGAATTGTTTTATCGATGAAACGTATTTATGTTTATGTACCAATGATCATCATGCAAATTGTGTTAAATTTGATCGTCATAAAAATCTTGAATGTCCATCAACAAACTATTGTACAAATGGTGCGCAATGTCGTCAAGATCATCCTAATTGTCCATCAACAGTTATTTGTGTTTGCAACGAATGTTTCTTTGGTAGTCAATGTCAATTTTATTCGAAAGGTTTCGGTTTAACTTTAGATGAAATTTTAGGTTATGAAATAAAACGTAATATATTTCTATTTGATCAACCGTTCTCAGTAAAGCTAAGTGCTTTAATTACAATGATTATGTTTACAATAGGTACTATAAATGGCATTTTTTCAATTATAACATTTAAAAATAAAACATCTCAAGCAGTTGGCTGTGGAATGTACCTTCTTGCTTCATCAATAACTTCATTAATGATTGTAATTTTGTTTACATTAAAATTTTGGTTTCTTATTTTTTCTTATATTGATTCTTTTGCACAACGATTAATTCTTTATTCGAATTGTATGTTAATTGAACCTTTATTAAAAATTCTTTTATACATAGACAATTGGTTAAATGGTTGTGTTGCTGCTGAAAGAGCTTTTGCTGTTTTTAAAGGAGTTTATTTTGATAAGAAAACTAGTAGAAAACTAGCTAAGTGGGTAATTATTTTTATGATAATTATTAATGTTATACTTCTTATTCCTCAACTATCATATCTTCATTTATTCGATGATGAAAAAGAAGAACGTACGTGGTGTGTAATTCTTTATTCGTCATCTCTACATATTTATAATTCATTTATAATATTTTTTCATTTTTTTACACCATTTTTTATTAATCTATTCTCAGCTATTTTCATCATAATAGCAACTGCTCGTCAAAGAGGAATTACACAAACTGAAAATCTTTATATGAAACAATTTAAAAATAAATTAAAACAACATAAACATCTTTTTATTAGTCCTGTAATACTTATTTTATTATCATTACCTCGTTTAATAATATCATTTACATTGGATTGTAAAAAATCATCGAAACATTTTTGGTTATATCTAATTGGTTATTTTGTTTCATTTATGCCATCAATTCTTATATTCGTTGTGTTTGTTTTACCATCAACCATTTTTAAAAGAAGTTTTAAAGAGGCAATACTTCATGGTCGGCGACGTATTCCTCTATTAAAAATGAACTTTTATTCAAAATAACATCATTAGTCTCATGCTATTTTAACGCAAAGATAATTAAAGAATTAAACATATATGATATTGATAATTGTATATTTGCTATATATTTATTATTTTATTGCTTCATTCTAGTACTGTCTATGCGTTTTATATGTTTATAGCATTTTCTTTTAGAATATTGATGAATATCATTGTGTAGATGTGTTTTTTTCAAGACTAATTCCTAGTAAGGTCGCTGTCTTGTAGTATATTAACAAAAACAGTTGTCTTAAAATTAATTCAGTTATGATTTCAAATAGTTTTTATTCTCCTTGTTTTACCTTTGTTTAATACAATACGAGGTCAAAATTGAAATAATAAGGTGAACAAACTATATAAAGATTGGAGCGGTCCTATGGTCTAGCGGTTAGGACATTGGACTCTGAATCCAGGAGCCCCAGTTCAAATCTGGGTAGGACCTTTTTTTCTTCCTTCCTTCCTTTTCTTTCTTTTTTTCTTTCTTCCACCAATACTGACGCAGGTAGAAGGAGGAAAACGTTCTGTTGTTTTTCTTGCTTCTCGTTCTTTTTTTATGCATTTATTCGTTATAATTTTTAATAGAGCTTTTCTTGTATGAAAAATACATCCATTCAATATATAAATAAAAGATTTCTATACTCATGAACCTTAATCATTTACTTAAGAAAAAAAGAAATTAAAAACAAAATTCACATATATTGCTCTTCGTCTTCTTTCAACGAAGGAATATTTTGACAATGATCGATCAATTTCACATCGATCTACAATAAAAAAATGGATTTTATTTAATTCAACCTGTAAAAGTACTTTTATATAGTTTACAAACAAATATTGATATCATTTGAGAATAAAATAGTTAAATAGTATATTCACATTAGAATAATGGCAAAATTCCTTAGGTTTGTTTTTCAATATTTTATTTGGTAATCAGAGATAACTCTAATCTTGATTATAAAGTTAAATTGTTCGAATTTTGTGTGTTCGACGTTTAAATTTTGGAGTATAATATGTAAAAAGATCAGAAAAATAATATGGCAATAGCATATGCCAAAAAATTTGAGATAATTCATATATAAATAGATACCAACACAATTAAGTCAATGAAAGAAATCTTAAAATAATTGTCAATAGGATTTTAAGTTTTTAAACATGAAGAATCATGACTATTGAGGAAACAGAAATATTTTAAATGAATCACATTAAGAATATGGAAGTAGATATTTTGTAGGATATAAACGTTGATTATCAGTTATAGTTTATCAGTGTTGATAAAATATCTATGTGTTCGCTTTTAAAACTACTATAGTGTTTTTGAATGTAATAGATATTATGCTTATGCTTGCATTTTATTCTAATACTCAATTTTTGTTTCAAGAAAAAATGACCTTTGTTAACAAAAGATTCTGCTCAAATTTATGTTCCTGAAGTAGTTTTACTTTCATAATATAATGAATAAATCTCTCATCAACACAGTTCTATAATATCTATCATTCGTTATATTTATAAAACAAATATTTTCGAATTCTATTTTTTCATAAACATCATGTGATGTATTCATCCAACAGAAAATAAAATACGCATAAGAAAATAGATAACTGAAGATAGTTCTATATTATTACACATCGACCAGTGAGAAATACTCATATTTTTTGTTTTCTTATCTCTTAGGTTTCTTTTAAAAATTTTTCTCGGTCTTATGATTTGATATGAGCAATGAAACGATAGTATTCTATCAGATATTTCTTATCAATATCATAAGACTAATGGGCAAAATAAAGATAAAATCTACCCCTAAAGTAGAATAGCGCATTAAATATATGATACTCTTCAGTTCAAACATAATTTATTTCAATAATGAATGCAAGTGAATACAACAAAAAGGTATTTATAAGATAATTCTTTAAGAAAAAAAAAGCTTAGAAGAGAATCAAATTATTTTGTTACCTTTAAATCAGAGTAAAGATGAACGGTTTAAATTGAATGTCTAGATCGATGTGATGAGATATCATTAATTAAGTTGTTAGATTATATTTGTTAAATTCAAAAGTATTCTTATTAAAATAATTAATAGCTTCTTTTGACAAATGCATAAACGTCAGGGAACATATTTCTTTTCTTTTAGGATATTTCAAAAGTATTTGCTTTTCTGCGAGTTCAACTTCAAACAAAAGAAAAAGAATTACTTGATTTGCAACTAGCTGATCCATGTTTATTATCACCTGATTCTGATCAGGTTAGTATGTTGGCAGATGCAATTAATTCTCTTCAGTTGTCCACTCAGGAAGGATCATTCGTTTTTGCATCGGCTTCTGTTTCCGATGATACTTCATATTGTACAAATACAAAAATTTGCTCAACTGATTTCAATGCTATAAAATCTCTAGCACCTTCAGTTTGGCTGTCGGAAACGAATCGAGTAGAACAGAAAAATTGCCAACAATCATTTATATTCGCTCATCTTCTATCATTACCTATTCATACGTATCTAGCATCGACGTCACCATTATTAGGAACAACAGTTAAAACACAATATCGATCATTATGTCGTATTCCTATGGTTAATCATTTGCTCTTTATGCCTATTGACGCATTCAAAGTATCTTTTAAGAATTCTATGCCGAATAAAATCAAAACGAATAACAATATGTACGTATATTTTATTTTTTTCTTTAATAAATAAAGCTTTTAGTCTGTTCTGAGTAATCAAAAATAATAGATTGACTAGTAGATCTAATTGAAAACTTAATGTATTTTCAATTTATATTCATGCTTAGTATATAATTCAATAGACGAATGAATGATCAAAGCTTACTTTTAAAAATTATCATATACCTAAAATTTGATCGTTCTTTCAGAGAAAACAATGATTCATCTTCAAGAGAAAAACCAAAGAGTGTTTTGAACGATGAAATGATGTTATCCAAAGAATATTGGCTTCAAAAAAAGCAAAACTTACCATCGACAGATTAAAACATCTAATTAGCTTTGAAACAACGAAAGTGTCTTGAACTTCGAAAACTAATCCTTCATAAATCAAATCAATTTAAATAACAAACAAAATATGTGTAAATATTAATATTTGATGATTCCTCTCTCTTCGCAAATATAATCATTTTATCTTCTAGTTAAAAAAATGATTAACAATTTAATATATTATTTTTATTTATACTTTTTGTTTTCATTTTATTTTGAAGAATTAAACAACCAAACATTAATTGAATTAAAATATTATTATTTTTTCATTAAAAAACAAATTCGTCGTGCATTTGCCACAAATTCGTCAAAATAGAATAGAAGTACATGAAACATATTTCATTGAACAATAATACGTAAATTTTTGGATTCATATATGTGTATATAAAGCTTTTTTTCTATCAACTAAATATTCATTCGTTCCTAGACTGTGAGTGTTGATAAAGATGAAGAAAATGATGTGGATGTTTCTTTTTAATACACTCGGAAGCGCTTATATGGGGGATTTCGAACATTCTTTAACAGGATGAATACAGTTTTAAGCATACATATAAAATAAGCAAGCTTGCTTGTTCTGAGAAAAGTGTTCTGAAATCGTATCATATAGGGGATGTATTACAAAAAAAGAAGAAAGAGGAAAGAAAGACGGAGGAAGAGACAGAAGAAAAAAGGATAAAGATGGACCAAGGGGAGATAGAAGAGATATACGAATACGAATACGAATATAATGTATGCGAATTAAAAAGAAAGGAGAAGAGAGAGAGCAACGATGGAAAGAAAGAAAAAAGAAAAAAAAACTGTTGATATAGATGAGAGATACAATCATAACACGCCTAAATACCTATTTTGCATATTCAATCCATTTTATTAAAAAAACTTCATGTCTCTCTTTTAAATTTTTCACTCGTTTCATCCGGAATAGATGACCCAGGTGATCTCCTTTTCTTTTTTTAAAATCATCCCAATAAAATATATCATTATAGAAGAGGGATTTTCCTAAATCAGATTCGTGTATTTGCTTTAGTCTTTTCGCTATGTATTTTTTAACTTAGAAATCTAAAGTGTTTTCTTTTATCGTTTCGAATAGAGTGTGCTCCGGTACATACTGACATCGATGCACCAGCCTCATTCCTACCCGAACTTTGCGCCTCAGAGTTTCTTGTTGCGTTTTGGGTAGAAGTGGGGGAAAAGGAAACAACCAAGCGAAATACGGAAGACTATAAGCGAAGAAACATGTTCTCAACACTGCTGTGTTTAATGTATTGCCTGCTCTTAACCATTTCAATTTTATGAAAGATTTCTGTATGTTCTCTATACATTTATCGATAGTTGGTTTCAAGGACAGCTTGTCCAAGTAAAACCTAAATATTTAAAGGATTTAACACTTTCGATCTTCTATCCGTTCATAGTGATATTTATTTGTGGCTTTGTAACTTGTGAGAAAAAGATTTGCGCTACTGTTTTACTAACATTTATCGGTTGTTTCCATTTCCCCGAGTATGCTGCGATCTGATTGCATACTTTAGTCCCTTCTTTCTCTAGATATTCTATCATAGGTACAAAATTTTTTGATATTGGAGGTCGGATGAGTACGTTGAGGTCGTCTGCAAAAATGTGAGCCCAATTTGCTCCAAGAACTGTAGTCAGATCACTATGAAAGACAATAAAGAGATACGAACTTAAACTATTGCCTTGTGGATGACCCGAAAAAATTCTAAATCTATTCGAACTTTGCTCGCCGAAGACAACATATGCTTGTTTATCGTTCAAACATGATATAAAAAATTTGAGCAAGCCGTGGGGCATACCTAAGTGATTCAATTTAACTATAAGTGCTGCATGCCAGACTATGTCATAGACTTTCTGATAGTCAACGTATATGGCTAGCGTTGGTATATTGGCTGCTATATTATTATCTACTTCCTGGTATATAGAGAGTACTCTTGCTGGGCGAAGACATCCAGGACGAAACCCTGATTGTTCTGATGGAATTAATTGATTCGTTTCTGCCCAATATCGTACTTTTCCGAATATTATTTTTTCAAAGAGTTTCGAATGTGTTGCAAGGAGCGATATAGGTCTAGTTTAATCACAGCACGGGGCACCTACTTTTAATTTATTTAATGTTACTATTTTAGCTAATTTCCACTGTTCTGGATATCTACCTTCTTTTCTCCATACATTAAAACAGTTTGTCAAACATGTAATGTAGCTCGGTGGAAGCAATTTAATCATAAAGTTCGATATTTGATCAAAAGCTGATGACATTTTTGGTTTAAGCTTTTTTATAAATTTTATTATGCCAAAGGCGCTAGTAGGGATGTGCAGTGTCGGTGTAAATACCGAAAAACTGGGGTTGGTGTCACCGACAGCGTGCTCAGTGGAGCACTGACTACACTGTCATCGGTGTCACTGACTCACTGATTTCACTGATACCGACTTCACTGAGAACACCGAAAATATTCAGTCAGTGTTCACTGAAGTACTGAAGATCAGTGAAGCACTGAAGTTCGGTACACTGACCTCACCGACATCGGTGTTCAGTGGAACACTGAACCACCGCATCCATCAAAGTATACATCTTTGCCAATTTTAATGATAGTGTACAATAGATTATAGTGAAATACGCACCTCTATCTTTGTCAAGGATATCATAATCTTGAACAATCTATAATTTTAAACTATAAAACAAACCTCGATGGATTGCATAACTTATTATTTTACTTGAATACGTGAATGCCATCGTTCAATTCAAAGCTTTTCAACTATGTATTTCATTATTTTCGTGTACTACATAGAACACCTCGTTCTGTGAGAAACGTTCAAGAAAGATTCAAATTTATTCATAAGTCTAGAAATACTAAAATTTTAATTGAATCAGCATATTTATTCTGCAGAACAAAGATAATCTAAGTTGTATCATGTAGTTTAGGTCGCATTCATATGAAAACTATTAAATTTCATTTTGCATCTTTGATTCTGTTGGATTCTTCAACAGACGGTGAGAGTTTCATAAGGTTTATTTATAACTCCCGAAAACAAATGTGTATTGTTACTGCCAAACAAGCTTTATGGTTCATTAACCAATGCGACGCTTTGTAACGAGACTAGTTTGTATTCTTTAGTCGATGCAACCAGTTGTCTTAGATATATGTTGTAGTACAATTTTATTTTATGGCTTGGAATTTTATTTTTAAAAGCTGAATCTTATACAACATCCAACGCGATCTTCTTTCGTATGCGTAGTTTTTCTTTCAAAAGATGTCACAGTAGCTGTATTACAACTTTAGTCAATCATGTCGATGTACCAGTATTTCACTGAACACCGATGCGGTGCGGTCAGTGTACCGAACTTCAGTGCTTCAGTGAACGCTGACTGAATATTTTCGGTGTTCTCAGTGAAGTCGGTATCAGTGAAATCAGTGTGTCAGTGACACCGATGACAGTGTAGTCAGTGCTCCACTGAGTACACTGTCGGTGACATCAGTGCTCAGTAAACCGACACTGCACATCCCTATTTGGGGGACTCCCCGGGGATTTCTCTGGGGAGAATTGATGAAACTATTTTAAATAAAAAAACATTTAAATTTTTCTAAATTTTAAAAAATTAAGAAGAATTTATTAATAATTAGATATTTCATCGATTTTGGCCAGATAACTCCCCGGGGAGTCCCCGAAAAAGAACGAAATCCCTAGGGACTCCCTATCGTGAGTCCCCGGGGACTTGCCAGGGGACTCCCTGGGGATTCTTCTAGGGAGAGTTGACTAGGGATATAGTCAAGATTGGGAAAATTGAACTTTAAACATTCTGTTAAGTACGAAGAGAACATTTCAATATGATTGCTATAAAGAAACAACACTAACCATAATTTCGTAACTCTCTAAGAAAAAAAAGCTTTTTCAAAAAACAAATAATGTTTCTAACAGAGGTGTCAACAGGGTTAATTTTCCTGCCCTACTCTGCAAATTAAGAATTCTTTTCATACTTTAATTGAAATTTAAGTCACTTTTTAACTTGGAAAATAATTCAACAAATAGATAAATGATTAACAAATAATAAACTAGCCCTAATTGAAGAGGTGTTTATAATGAAGTTGCACCACCAATGGTGGTCCACAGTAGATATGTTTAACGAAGAGAGAATAGCAGCTTAATTTTCATCACCAGAAGAGTTATATAAAATATCAGCACTTGAATTTATCGATGGTCATAGCGATGTATACCTTTATTTTTAATAGTTTTATTGAAATAATAAGAAGATGAGCAACTATTAAAATCATAAATACATATGTATAGCATGCCCCTAATTGGTCTCCTATTACGTCCCCCATCAATTTTTCCCGTTAATTGATTCCGAATTCGTTCACACCGAAATCGTCCCCACTCTAAATTGGTCCCCAATTATATTAAATGGCGCTTGATTTCAATAAATATGAATATCTAACGTAGTTATAGTATACGTAAAAGACAATTTTTTATCTTAAGATTAACAAGCGAATATAAACATTTTTTTGCAACAATAAGATAGAATTAAAAAATGCATAGAAATATCAGAGAAATATGTAAATTAATATCAGAAGACAAATCATAATTTGAGATGGCTAGTCTTAACAGCTAGACCACATTTAATTACTAAATCCATCTGACTGAGTTGTCCATCATAGAACTATGTTGACAAATAACAAATATCGATAATAAAATAGTATCGATTAGTCAGCTGTAGTCACTTAGCCATTACATTTATCTCCCAGGTCAAATACGTACGGCGGGAAACAGTCTGATCCGGTGATTTTCCATCGAATTCCGGAAGCAGTATTCCGAAACGTTTTCCGGTCTCCGTTTCCAGGGTATTTCCCGCTAACTCCTGCTTCCGGAACCGATAAGAGGATACGGCTTCCGTTTACAACAGGATTCCGTTTTACGTTTCCGATGATTTCCATTTACGGCAGGATTCCGGAGTACGTTTCCGATCGTTTCCTTTTGACGATTGGAAACGAAGGAATATGAAAAGTTTCCGATCTAGATACGTAGGCAGGATCTGGCCGTTTTAAAACCGGGTATGGAGTTCGGATTGCACCGTTTCAACAACCGGACCCGGAGAATAAGAACTATTCGATATTTCCTTCTTCTAATTCAAAAAAATTAATGAACTTCAAGCATAAGTACATTTTGCTTATTTAAACTACGAATCTGTAAAATTTCTGCTTACAGTCGGATTGAAACTGACTTTCCAAAAAACATCACAGAAACTCGAGTAAAGAACATTTTTAGCTTCAAATCATGAGATGCATAAATTCACCTGAATCAAATTGTCGATTCTCTAACATAAAATCTTTACGTCATTTTGTTAATCAAACTGATTTTCATTCATATGACATACCTAAAGTATTAGCAGTCACTTTTGGTATAACCCCAATTACAATTGAATAACCACCATGCAATACAAATAGGATCATAAGAAATTCATCGGTAATATTTTCGTCTAGGTTATCGCGGTGGCCGAATCCAAATCCGTTATTAGTTTTTGACTTCTAGGTTTAACGGCTGAGAAAATCGGTCGATGTGGACTCCAAAATTCACAAGGTAGACTTTTTATTTCAACTCTGATCGAAATTCTAATGACACTTTCGTATAGGTTAACGGGGACGCTGATGCCGAATCCGTCATTATTTTTTTTGTTGTCTCCCAAATACTTGAGAAAATCCGTCGACGTCGACTTTAAAATTCACAAGGCAGATTCTTTATTTCAACTCTGATCAAAATTCTGAAGACACATTCGTATAGGTTATCGGGGTCGCTGATGCCAAAGCCGTCATTATTTTTTTTGTTGTCTCCCAAATACCTGAGAAAATCGGTCGAGCTAGCGTCCAAAATTCACAAGTTATTCTGTTTATCTCAACTCAGATCGAGATTAGTCAATTTCAATATTCTGTACTTGTGAAATGCACTTTATCCAGGTGTTGTAATGCTTAATTACTATCATTTCAGCGATAGAGTTATTGAAAGGCGTTTCTACATTAATACCTCTTGTATGAGATTTCAAATGATCTCATTCATACGATGTGAAATCGAAATGTTTGCACAAATTAATTAGTCACTATTTCTGTTTCAAGTGGTTTAAAATGTCCTTCGCTGACTTGTATCTCGAAAGAACATAGGAAATCTTTTTTGCTCGATACTAGTCGTTTTTATTATCAATGAACTCCCCTGTTTTGTGTAGCAATCAGGTCCATGACTAAAGATCTTCCACATTCTTTTCTCTTGATTCAGATATTCTGATGTCCGATTCATTGCATTTCTTGAAAAAGAATAAAGTGAAATACGTCATGTGTAGTACCCCTGACTTTGAGATATTTTGGAGTCTGCCTCTTCCAAATCTTTCGTGGGAGACTCCAGAAGATTCTTCTTAGTCATCAACTTCCATCTGAAGCATGAAACCGCACCATTGCTNCCACTGTGATTGCAAACATCATTTGAAATTGCTTCTTCATTAATACCGATTATGTCAAGCATTTTGAACACTCACTGCTCTTAACACACTCAAAAAGTTCATCAAATCTTATTTTGAATGAAAAAGATACAGAATTCCTCGAAATTCCTCAATTAAGCTTCTGTATGAAAAGGATCCTTTTAATAAAAGTGAATGAATGCTGCTTTCACATAGCTCAAATGAGGGGTAATGGATTAAAGAGACCTTTCAGAGTCTTTCCCCTCTGATTTCAAACAAGAATTCCTCGAAATACCTCAAATACGCAGCTGTATGAAAAGGATCCTTTTCATAAAAGTGAATGAATGCTGCTTTCACATACCTCAAATGAGAGGTAATAGATTAAAGAGACCTTTCAGAGTCTTACCCCNTCAAAAAGTTCATTAAATCTTATTTTGAATGAAAAAGATACAGAATTCCTCGAAATACCTCAATTAAGCTTCTGTATGAAAAGGATCCTTTTCATAAAAGTGAATGAATGCTGCTTTCACATACCTCAAATGAGAGGTAATAGATTAAAGAGACCTTTCAGAGTCTTACCCCGTTGATTTCAAAGAAGAAGTCTTCGAAATACCTGAAATTTTTCGTCGTGAGCTCGGGAACTCTCAGTGTGTGCTATGGATTAGTGGATGATTGTTAAGCGGTGCGTGAGGTTAATGGGCATTGGTGTAGTTGGTTGATATTTTAGTGCATTGGTGGTGGGCTATGATTGGTGGTTATTTGTGGGGTGTCGGGAAGTATGCGCGAGATCTCAGGGTGATTAGAACTTCCGGGGTTTTCCTGGGTGGAACCGGTCGGATTTCTTTAGTTCCTTTGCGGTTTCCGATGGTATTCCGTGTGATTACGGGTCGGTTCCGGCAATTTTTCCTTATGGTTACGGTGACGGGAATAGTGCGGAATGCTCCGGTTGCAATACGGTGATTTCCAAACGGAATACTGCTTCCACCTTCCGGATAGTTTTCCGGCTCGTTTCCGGTTGGAATGTCTTTGGAAATCACCGGAAATACTGGGAAATAACCCCGTTTCGGGCCGTTTCCGGTCGGTTCCGGAGTCCGGAATCATCGACCTGGTACATATCAGTCCCAAAAGGGGCTTATTTCTCGTTATACGGACGTTGGTATAAAGGTTAGTTGGTATGGTGGAAATCGCTTCTTCCGCTGATTACTCATGTTAATCTTTTGGAGCTACGGTGTGCATATTTCTGTTTCCAAGTATTTTTATTTCAATTCTAATGTACTTCCAAATAATTTGCAATACATAAGAATACATGGAAATGCACTGCCTCCTCCCCGGATATTGCTCATTACTTACTATGTAACAAATCGAATTGTAATTCTAGATTTGGATTTCGACTTGAATTCGTCTAGATTAGATTTGCACTTTACTTGAATCTTTTAATAAAATTCAGTTAACAACCAAGTAATATCTAGCAAAGTTCAATCGAATCTAGGTCGGATACTATCATGCCCCATCGCATTTTACTCAATTGTTGCCAAATCCAGTCAAATCCCTGTCAAATGTAGTGAAGTCTTCGACAAATACTCTTAAATCTGAGAATTTTATTTGGCTTGGAATTGGATATGATGCATTCCTTATTAGCACACGGGCATTTACAACTGTGTCAAAGGTATTCCTCTTAAAGATAAAAGGCCTGTCTATCTGTAGCAGTTATATAGCAGTCTGAAATCGATTTAGTGCGAGCAGTCATCCTATTCCGCAACAAGGTCAAACCTGAGCACTGTCCGCGATTCTCGGAATTACACGGAATTCAGTCCAATTCCGGAATTGCAACTTCCATTACTATTCTATCTGCTCTTATACATGTAGTGGTGATCCGATTCCGGTTCGGAATTCCGGGAATTAGATGGAATTGGTAGGCAGTGATTTCGGGAATTCCTGAGGGTGTGTTGGAAGTAATAAACGGAATTGGATCGGTGTGGGTGCGGATGCGGATCCCTGTATGCATACGGTTGTTCAAAAATCTACCACCTTCATACCCGTAAAGTCTCTCTCAAAGTCTGTGATAGTCTTTACTGACTCCATAGGTCAAAATACAGACCGTGGCCGAAAGGCTGCATATACGATTACAGACAGTACCAGAAAAACTACAACGACTCACAGATCGTGGTAGACAGGTTCCAGCTAAGGAGCTCCATCGTGTTTCATATTTTAATTCTACAGGGATTGCGCTAACAGCTTTTTATTTCTGCTGTAGATAAGTACTTCCTGGATATATTGATTTATTTTCGAATTAATCGTATGTACGGGTAGCGACTTGACTTCAGTATTATTAATACGAAATCTGTTGTATTTGAGATGAAATAATAGTTTAATGCTCATGAGTCAATATTAAAAAAAAACTAATTTAATACTCTGCAATTATCATTGAATTCAAATAAGCTTTTATTTGACATTATTCAATACCTCTGTCGGTGTCTTAGTATTAAATAGTGATACTTTAGTTCTTCTACTGATTCAAAACTAATTAAAAGGTCATAAAATATTTTTACAACGCTTATTTGAAAACACCAAATTATTTCTTTCACTCTCATGTAAACTATTAATAATAGTATCAGCTATTGCAGTTCTAGTATTAAGCCACCTCCCCTAATTTTTCTTTATCGGAGGTACATCTAAATTCCACCTTGAATCAAATAGCTAATGCTTTTTTCAGTGAAATAAATTAATCAATTGTTATAACTTAATGAAAATCAGCTAGTGGGTGGAGTTTGGATGTGGTAGATTTTTGAACAACCGTATGCACACAGAGATCCATACCGACACCCACACCCACCCTTTCTAATAATTTACTCACGTACACCCAACAAAAATTTGAAATAAATGGCGTCTTGCTGTTGTTATTGTTGCAGAATTTTTTTATTACCTACATCTATTGCCTACTTCTTCAAATGGTTTCATCTTCGCACCCTACGACTTGACAACGTTTTTTCTGTTCTGTTTCTGTGCACTTTGGCTGTTTTTTATTCCATTCTTTTTAACATACTTAAAAATATGAATTTTATTGAAAAGAATTGTCCATAGAAACACTAAAATATTCAGTAGACGAGCAGAAGACGAGTGATGGCAAAGCAAAAAATATTCTTAATTCTATAAAATTCATTTTTCTGTGATTTCAAGGTGGTTTCTGTAAAAATAGTCTATTCTCGATCATTCAACTATTTATTATCAACAAACCAGGATTTGTTTTTTAAAAATATTTGACATCTAATTTATTCCGGTGGAATTATGTTCTTTTTCATCGAATATATTATGTAAACTACAAGAAATCAATGGAAAGATTTGTAATGAAATACAAACAGCAATTTAATAATATTCTGATATTGTTTCGGTATTGACGGAAAACGACGAAAAGGAAAATATCGAAAAGAAAAACGTCGAATGAATGCAATAGAATACATAGATATCCACAGTATACATATACTATTATATTTTCCTCAGTTATTGCCTATTACTTTACAGTTTCGGTTTCCTTATTCCCTCGACTGTAGGGAGGGTCATACGAAATAAAATGCGTTTGTGATCTTGTTTGATTGGGGTCAAAAAAACATTTAAAAGAAGTTATCTTATTTTAAGACTTTTGGCCGTTTTGATCGAATATTGCTAGAGGTTATCGTGGTCCCTGAATTCGAATCTGAAGCCCATTTTTTCGGCTGAGGTTTCATTGGTCGAAAACCGACTGGTCAGAAACGTACTTTCTTATTTTAAGATTTTCGGCCGTTTTGATGGAACTTTACTATAGAAACTAAATCTTTGTTTTGGACATGATATGTTTTATCAAAGATTCTGGAGTAGAGAGATTGACTGAAGACTAAATATGGAATAAAATGTGTTGAATATCTTAAGCACTGCGTTTGTCTGAATATACCAGAAATAAGAAATGTATTATCCGGAAGAATAGAAGAAACCACCTTCTCTAGCTTAGGGTTGTTTATTACCATTGTGAGACGAAGAAGGCATGGGTACTGTCCTGAATTTTCTAGAAACGATCTCCCATAACTGAATCGAAAAGAATTTTCCCATCTATATTGAAAATATGTACAAGAATTGCTTTAAATAGAGTTCACGACATCTTACGCTATTATGTAGATATTTGCTATTGTAGCAAACAGAGCATTGGTATGTTATGTCTCTGGAATGAAGGTGTGGGTGTGGGTGTGGGTGTGAGTGTTATTTCCTTTACACCCACACCCACCCCCATTTTCGTCACTTTGGAACCACGTTTATGAGTGAGCGGAAGTTCAGATTGAAGATTCCAAGACAGGTGGAAGAAGTTCGATCTCGACACTTCTATCTTGCGGTTAAACGAGCTTTTTATCATTTTTGTTTCTCGAGATCATCGCGTCGCAAAACGCCGAAAACGATGCGTACGATCTCAAGTAAAAAAGAAAGAAAAAAAGAATAACAGTCGAGTTTTTTGGAATATAAACAAATATGACGATTTAAATTAAATCTAAGAAAAATAATACCATTGGAACTAATATTACTGAAATATATTCATGTGACGATATCTGATCTGAAGAAAAATTTAAAGGGGATTTTTTATATCAAAATAAAAAGCTAATGTTACCTAAAGAAATTTGAAAATATGAATAATATAGGATCTCACGAAATTTGTCAATGTAATGATTGCATAAATGAAAAACAAATAAAATGAATGTTTTTATAGCAATAATTATAGAATCTAAAACAAAAAGCATGAATAATATCAATGAGGTCGTACTAATTCAAATTTTTTGATTTAGTAACTATAAATTATTCATTACACATTAAAGCAAATTCCATTTATCTAAATAAAATAAAATAAAATAAAACACAATATGAAATCAATTTCAAAAACATAAGCAGCATCAATAGCATACGTATTATATGATGAAATTTGTTAGTATAAAATGTGGTAATGTTTCGCAAAATACAATTCAATTTCATCTATAAAACAATAAAATCTGAAGTAAAGAAAAATAATAAAATCAGATACAACATTTCTATGCTATAAATGCACATTTTACTTAAAAAACCAATGCAACGATTTTCTAATCTAAATAAAAAATAATCTTTAAACGATGATCATGAAAATTACAATATTCATATTACTATATGAATAAAAATATGGATATCGTACTTTCATGCATAAAAACGAATTTTCTTCAGTTAAATAAGATTCCCTATAACCTAAAATAAACTTCAAAATAACACGTAAACGAAGAAATATATCTACAGCAAATATCTAAATAAAAGAGTGAACATTTTTTTTTAATGCATAAGAAATCCGAGAAAAATTTGAAATATATCATACCAATAACAAATCATTACATACAACACATGTGTGTTATAATTTCATATACTATGTAATAATTCAAACAAATCTTTTTCCAATTTAACACAAAACATCGGATAAATTTAAATAAATTTTTAAAACTCATAACATAAATTATATGATATTAAACATAGAATATGTCTTAATCACGTGTACATAATAACGTCTATATCATAATATATAAAAAATGTAAGAATCTTTTTTTTTAATATAAATACAATCACAAGGTAATCTAAAATGGAAAAATAAAATACTACAATATCTACACCACATTATCCAATGAAACATGTCAATGCATACATTATAAGTGTTAAAAAGTAATTAAATCAAAACTTTATATCAGCAGTTATAAAATCTAAAATATATCGAACGATTTAATAGAAAGACGAACAACATAATATTATGTTAAATCTATATAAGAATCTACGTACAATAAGAAAATCATATAATTAATTAGTGTCCATTGAACACTATGTAACTATATAACCTTTAAAGAAACTTAGAATTCATGTTTTTAAATACCAACTATATCAACTATGCTAGATGACTCTGTCAGTATTCTCTATTTTGAACACATGACTATTGAACGTTTCATTATCTCTATGATTCATTATCTTAGATCAACTGTAAATGAATAGACTATAGTGCAGGGTTGCCAAACTCAAATTTCTAAAACCAGGAGTTTCTGCCGAAAAAACCAGGAGTTGACCAGGAGATTTTTTTTAATCAGGAGAAGAAACAGAAGATATTTATCGA
>OENM01001494.1:0-25203 GCA_900239745.1 Rotaria magnacalcarata | reverse complement strand
AGCCAATAAGTCTGAAAATATAATTAAATCTGTTAGTAGGACTCGTACTATTCTTAGCAGCCTCAAAGACAACATTTTATTAGAACACAATTTTATAAGGAGATCTTTGTTTTATACTTTGCAGCATGTGAAATAATCTTTTGCATCAATCTTGGATTACATTTTTGGGATTGAAAGTTGTCCAAACGCCATTTTCGTGCCTTTCAAAAATTTAAGCACAATTTCTACTTTGAATGTCCGACAAAGATTTTGAACACAGATTCTGAGAGAGCACAAAGAGCTAATCCTAACACAGTGTTTTACAAATTCGGCTGACTCTCACAAATGGTCAGAAAATCAACGAACATTTCGTCCAAAAACTTTCGCATCACCCGTTATAACATAACATCTGACGATGAACATTTGAACTCAAGGAAGTGTTCTTTAATTAACATATCATAGATAATTTCAAACCATTCATCAAGAACAATTAATTTTAGTTGAAATTAAAATGATTAAATAGCAGCACAGAGTCAATTATTTGATCTTCGATTTATAATTTTCGCAGGGGTAACACTTTAGCACCTAGATTTTATTATTTTTGAACCACATACGAAGTTCTAATATCCGTTTTTTGAATTATTAGCATATATACAATTGCAAAATATAAAGTAATAAAATAAACGAATTTCATTTCTCTAGAACAAATCTATCCAGCTTTTGTATTATCAGTATCATTCGTAGAAGTCTTGTTAGAGAACTGCAAATTTCGCCTAAACTATGTTAACTAAAGTCGAAATATAGATTTTTATAAAGCTCGAATATACTTGCCCGAGCATTGTTGCTTTATAAAATGATGTGAGAATCTCTTAATAACTATTTTGGATGATTATATTTGAAATTTCCTACTTACTCATGACAGTTACTTGACTGACTAATTCTGTTTTACCCATTTGATTTTCAATAAGAGCCTTTAAAAATAGAAAGAAAAAATGTTTATTAACGAACAATAAAAAGCTAATTTTCCATTACTTTATATTGTCCTTCATCGGTTAATTCAGCATTAAGTATTTTCAAACTATGCACTGGTCCATCATTAATAATCTCAATATGATCTGGTTGAGCTTGAATTGGCGTATCGTTGTAAAGCCACGTACACGTTGGTAATGGACTACCATCAGCTGTAACTGTGATAGTGACTTCTTGTCCACGACAGATTTCGAAATCTTGCATTTTTTGTTGAACATTGGGTGGTGCTAGAAAAAGATAGAAAGAACAAATGAATTTTCGTTTTTAAAGGATTCTTCTTCTTGTCTTTTTTTCGTTGCATTTCTTACCAAGAACATCTATATTAATTTCAGTTGCATGTGTACCATATTGATTCTCAATTTTACATTCATATTTCCCAATATGTTTCATTGTTGCATTTGGAATAATAAATGTAGCGTGACCTGTTGCTTGATCAAATTTAATATCACAACCATCTTTATTAGTTAAAATTTTTCCATTCAGTGACCAAGATACTTTTGGTGGTGGATATCCTTTAGTTGTACATTCAATAGTTATTTTTTCACCGGTCTTAACTTGAACAAATTGTGGTAGTTCTTGTGTAAAGAATGGCATTTGTTGTCCAGTGACTTTAACTTTCTTTGTTTTAATTGTTCCTGCAGAATTTGTTATAATAGCTTGATATTCTCCAAGATAATGCTCATTAAATTGATGAAACACAAGACGGTAATGACCATCTTCAGTAGCAATCAATTCATAATCCGTAGAATTCGTAGATAATTCTTGTCCATTGAATAACCAGGCTACATGTGGAGCTGGTTTACCTTGTGTCTGAATTTCTAATGAAAATTCTTCGCCAATTTTAGCTACATTAATGCCTGGAGCATCATTTAAATCAAGTAGAATTTGTGGTTTTTGTTCTTTGACATTTACTGTTGTTTTAAGTTCTACAAGTCCACCTTTATTTTTAACTTGAATTGTATAAATACCTTTATCTTCTGAACGAACATCATCAATAGCTAATTTATATGAATTATTTTCTTCTGTAATAAAACGTACACGATCGTTAAGTTCAATAGGATGTGAATCTTTCAACCATGTTATAGTATTATCTTCGCCACTGATATGTAATGGTATCGAACCTGGTTCACCATAATTAAATGTAAATGTTGAATCTAATTTTGATTCTAATTTAGGTTTCGCATAAATATGTAATTGACAATCGGATTGAACTTTTTCAAGACCATTATCAATAATAGCAGTATATTTTCCGCCATCTGGATTATCTAATTTTGTAATTGTTAAAGTAGTTAAATGTGGATTTTCTTTTGATGTTTCAATTTTATGTTTCGGCGAAGATTTAAGCGGTTGATCATTAAATAACCAAGTTATTTTTGGTTGAGGAATACCTAAATTTTCAATAGGAGATATTTTCAATTGGAATGAATCAATGGAAAATTATCTGCATTTAATTAGTGTTAGTTTTATTTCAAACACACAGCCTATATATGGCTATCAAGCTAATAATCAAGTATTTTTAACTTATCAATCACTTTTGCCGTGAGACTATTGTCTTTTGATCGTTCATTGTTCTAGTTTCAACTGTCTTTTTTTAGTAAGCATCTTATTTTCTCTAATGATAGCTTATGTAGACCATCGAATTTCAATCTGTAATTCGATACATCGAGAAGGTCTATAATAATTATAAACACTAGGCATGTTGATTTACGAAAAGCGAACTCGTGTTGATAGATTAGCTCAAAATTGAATCGTATTTAAAGTATTCAGGCATTTCCTGCTCATTAGACAAAAGTTAACTAACAATAATAATTCAGTAAATTATCTACTATGAAAGAGTTATATCCAAAAGAAATGATTTTCAAAATCTATAAGATTTTGTTCAGTTTTTGAGATTTTACAAATGTAGATTGTTCAAGATCTATAATCGTTGAAATTCTATATATGATGATTTACAATACAATAACATTATTATTAATATCTTTTGCATTCAAGAATGCTAATAGAACAATTCTATTCGTATATATTGAGTCTTGTAATTTACCTTCAGCTTCAATAGTTAATGTTGTTTGTTCATTAAAAATGGCATCGACTGTGCCTGGTAGTTGTCGTTTAATAGTTAATGGTGCTGTCACATTTATTTTAACTGGTTCACTTTCTTGTTTACCAAATTTATTCTTCGCTACCAACGTATAAACACCTTGATCGTCTTGCCCAACATCGGTTGTAATTAATCGATAAATATTAGTTGTTTCATCATATGTTATTTGTGTTTTTGCAGATGGTTTGATTTCTTTGCCATCTTTCATAAATACAACATCAGGTTTTGGTCGTCCACTAACAGTATATTCAAGTACTAGTGTGTCATGCTGTTTTAAATCTGTATTTATGGGTTGTGTTGATGATTTAATTGATACATTATCAACAGTTGTTAATTGAAAATTTGATTCAATATTTCCGAGAGAATTTTCAATATTAATACGATAATTTCCTTCATCTTCAATTTGAACATTCTTTATTTTAATTTCATATGATGTAAGATCTGTTGGATTTGTTACAATTTCATAATGTTCATCGGTTAATTGTATTTCAACATCATTTCTAAATAAATGTATTACTGGTTTAGGAGTTGATAAACATTTAAATGCAATTGAAGTTGTTTGATTTAAATGCGCTTCAGTTACTGCTGGTGGTTTTTGTAATAGTTGCGGTGCTGTTTCAACTTGTAATTGAATTATTTCTTCAATAGGTGGTCCAACGGAATTTTCCAAGCGTAATGTTATTGGACCTGAATGTTTTGTTGTTGTTTGATTAATAATTAATACACTTGTCCCTGTTGTTGCATCTGTTTTAATTTCAAAACCGTCTTTGGGCGTTAAAGGTTTTCCATCTCGTAACCAAGAAACTTTTGGCGATGGATTACCATCAAATTCACATTCAAAACGTGCTTGTTCACCTTGTTTAACAGTTACAATAGGATCTGGTTTATTTTTCAAGTGTACTGCTTTTTGTATTTGAACTTTGATTTTTTTCGATTTGACTTGTCCAGCATCATTGGTAATAACAGCTTGATATTCACCACTATCTTTTGGTTGTGCACGTTTAATTAGCAATGTATATGTTTCTTCTTCTTCAATAATTTCATACTCTTCTTCTATTGTTTCAATAATTTCTTCGCCATCTTTATACCATTTCACTTTCGGTTTTGTACCAGCCGCTTTTATTGTAAGTGCAACTGGCTCATCGACGAGAGCTACGATATCTTTCATGAGATCTGATTTCAATGTTGGTTTTACTTGTTGAACATTCAAGTTTAATTTAACGTCAACTGTACCACCTATATTTGTTGCTTGACATACATAACTTCCTTTATCGGTTATTTGAGTAGATTTAACAAGAAGAATTTGCGTGCCATCTAGTTCACTTTGTATTGTGATATTATCTGATTGTTCGATTGGTTGACCATCTTTAAGCCAAACAATAGTTGGCGATGGTGAACCCGATATTTTACATTGTAATTTAGCTGATTCATTGACATGAACATTGACATCGGATGGTTTACCTTCAACTTTTGGTTTGACACAAACATCAAGTTTAGATTGAGTGTTAATTGTATCAATACCATTTGAAACAATAGCTTCATATAAACCACTATCAACAAGATCAACTTTCGATAATGTTAATTTAGTAACATTTCCTTTTGATTCGATTTTATATTTTGGTGATACATTGATTTCTTGACCATTGAAAAGCCTAGAAATGAAAATAATTTTAGATTTGTTTAATGCATGGATGTTGACCTGCATGGGATAACAAAATAATGAAAATATAGAATATGGTTTATCATAGATCAGTACGTCTCGGATCTACGAGTTCACAAAATAGATTTTTGGATAATCGTGAATGGAAATGGCAACCATTTTTTGTACAATGATAATTTGATTCGGTAAAATTTATTTACTGTTTGATTTTTTATAGCAAAGCAATAGAAATATTGAACTATTATGGGAAAATTATATGCCTAACTTTAAAAATACTGTATATTATTATTCACTTCTTATTAGCTGTTTCTTTAAACTATTTAAATTCCAAAAATTTATAAAAATTGTTATTTTTAATGAGTATTACCATTTTATTGTTGGTTTTGGTAAACCTTCACAATCGATTTCAAGTATTACACTTTGTCCAACTTGTGCAACATTATCTTTGAGTGATGCATTGAATCTCAATGCTGACGTTATTTGAACTTGTGTTTGAGCTTCACGCGTTTGTAGTTTATTCTTACAAATAACTTTATAAACACCCTAAAAGCAAATAAAAAAAAACAATTTTCAATCAAACCAAATCAAATTTTCTTTTTGAAATTACTTTATCTTCTGGTGTAGCTTGTTTAATTGTTAATGAACAAGTACCATCTGCATTTTTAATAATTTCAACACGATCAGATGCTTTGATTTCTTTGCCATCTTTTGTCCATATTACATCTGGTTGTGGATGTCCACTAACTTGGCATGAAAGATGTATGGTTTGACCCATGGCAATAATTTGTTGTTCAGTAAAATCACATTTAAGTTCTGAGGGTTCTGTAACAGTTAGTTTACATTGAGTTTCTCTCTCGCCAATATCATTGGCAACAACAGCTTTATAAATGCCTTCGTCTTCTAGTTTAACATTTGGAATAACTAATTCGTATACATCATCAGACGCTTGTGTACCCATATTTTGTAATTCAACATTGTCTTTAAACCATTTTACTGTTGGTTTTGGATTTGCTGATGTAGTAAGAGATAAACGAAGTTCTTTTCCTAGCACACATTCTTGATCAGTTAAACCTTTAGTAATAGCTGGGCCAGCCGTAACATTGAATTGAAATGACGTTTCCGTTGAACCTAGTGTATTGTCAAGTTTACAAGTTATTGTGCCAGCTTGATC
Source organism: Rotaria magnacalcarata (assembly GCA_900239745.1). Classification (NCBI taxonomy): domain Eukaryota; kingdom Metazoa; phylum Rotifera; class Eurotatoria; order Philodinida; family Philodinidae; genus Rotaria; species Rotaria magnacalcarata. Next base: position 19,266 of record OENM01001494.1, on the reverse strand, counting down.
AAAACGAGCATTTTTAACAGTTATTATAAGACGATGAGTTGCTGCATCATAGGTATGTTCAATACCATCTTTGGGTGTTAAAGGTTTACCATTATGTAAAAGAGTTATTTTAGGTAATGGAAAACCATCAACTTGGCATTCAATTGTACCTGTATCACCTTGTCTGAAAGTGGTATCCGTAGGTTTGGACAAAAATTCAGGCGATTCTAAATATTACAAAAAAAAGAAGACGGCATTTAAAGACTTGAGGATTATGTTAATCTGAGATTCTATTGAGTGCCACATTTTTTTCAACTGAACTATGGATGATTTCTTTCATCACCTGTTTTCAAAGATTTGCTACTTTTAGGAAAATATTCTTTTCATTTGCTTCCTTTTTGTATCTTACTGGTCGAGTACCCGGTATTTCTTAGTTGAAGTTTATTTTATATGTACATACAAAGTTTTTCTCAATTGAAGGGTAATCTGATTTGTTGTTTCAAACCATTACAAAACAACTAAAGTTATAGAATTTAGAGTTGTAAAACGAAATATTCTTTCGAAACCCTAAAGATCCTAAAGTTGCTCTACTGAAATCGTAGTTCAATAGTCTCAGTGAAACTTTCAAATGGAAATTGTATAGCCACCTCGGGCGTACGGTATAGTTTTTCAAAGACTATAACTCCTCAGATAGGCATGCACCCAAACTCAATAAGGGAATTTGAATATTTCGAATTTATCTTACTGATTACGAACTATATTAAAGAATTGTCGCGCCAGTCGTATGGAAGGAAGTCTGCCCTTGACAACTAAATGGAGAATGATCAAATGCTCTGTTTGTTGAAATAAGAGATTCAAAGGAAATTGAACCATCTGCCAAACCCAAACCCAAACTCATTGGGTTTGGGCTTTTTGATTGACTCTAGCAAACAGGGTAACAACGCTACCAAAATCTCTCTTTTGGTATTTTGTAGTGTCAGTTCTCTAGTATAATTTTTATCGACGGAAAAATCTTGTGTCCTGTCATTCAGTAGATAAAGAGATTTTTCTTCTCTTAGGTAAAAACAACCCAAACGGCTTGGGTGCATGCCTATCCTCAGATACGACATCAATCAAACGAATTCTAATATTTGAAAAATATATATCTATTTACTTGTAACAGCAACATTTGTTTTCTTTGATTTGACTTGTCCAGCAGCATTTTGAATGATGGCACTATATTCTCCGTGATCATTTTCTGTTGCTTGTTCAATAATTAATTTATATGTGTTATCACCTTCTTCAATAATTTTAACGCCAGTTTGATTTCTAGAAATTTCCTCTGTTCCTTTAAACCATTGTATATGTGGTTTAGGTTTGCCGTCAGCTTGAATTGTCAAAACAATAGATTCATTTTTAGTTACATTTAATGTTGGTTGTAAATCAAGTCGAATTTTCGGTTGAGTAGTTGTCACATTCAATGCCATTTTAGGTGATTCAATATCACCAGCTCGATTGGTTGCTTTAAATGTATACGATGCTTTATCATCTGTTTGTGTGCTTTCAAATACTAACGAATATACATCATCGTTTTCAACAGTTTTTATACGTTCATTATCAATATCGAATGGTTGACCGTTCTTAAACCATTGAATAGTTGGTTTGGGTAAACCAGATATTTTCGCATTGAATTGTGCTGTTTCACCGATAACAGCTTGTATATCTTGTTGTTTACTTTCGATTTTAGGTTTCATAAGAACAGTAACATTACATGTTGATGTTACTGAACCTTGTGGATTTGTTGCCACTACTTTAAATACTCCACCATCGGTTAAATCAGCACGATTTACTGTTAATATATGGACGTCATCAGGTTTAGATTCAATTTTTTGTTTTGTTGTTGATTTAATTTCATGTTCATTTTGATACCATTTGACTGTCGGCTTCGGTATACCTTGACAATGGCATGTTAATGTTAAATTTTGTCCACTTATAACATCTGTATCTTGTAATCCTTCAGTAAATGCTAATTGAGCTGCTATCATTACAGTTGTTTGTTCTTCAATTGTACTAACAGGATTTTTTGCTCGAATAGTATATTTGCCATGATCTTCATCTTTAACATTAGAAATAATTAAACGTACTTCTTCAGTTTTTTCATCATATTCAATTTGAAAACGATTTTTATCTTCCAATGTTGTGACATCTTTTTTATCTTTTAAGAATGTTATTTCAGGTTTTGGATTTCCAGATACTTGACATGATATGATTACTTGTTGACCTTGAATACCTTCGATTGTTGGCTGAAGAGAACTTATGATAGGTGCAAGTTGTACATTTAAATTAGCTTGACTTGTTATTTCACCTTCAGAATTGGTTAGAACAACTTTATAGGTTCCTATATCAGTTGATTTTGTTTGTTTAATTTTAAGTTCATATAAATTTTCTTCTTCTTTGGTAATTATTTGATAATGTTGATCCGTTGGCGATATTAGTTGATCATTGAAAAACCATTGTATATTCGGCGATGGATAGCCAATGGCTTCAATTGATAATGTTGCATCTTGTCCTTCTACAATACTTTCATCTTGTAATGGTTTAAGTAGTTTTGGTTGTGTAAAAACACTAAGTTTAGCATCGTGTGTCACTTTTCCTGCTGGATTTTCTACTTGACATGTTATTGTACCTGTATGTTTAGCAACATCAATTTTACGTAATGTTAATGATGCTTTTTGTGTTGTATTATCGAAAGCAATAGCACAATCAGCATTTGGTGTTAATGATTTCCCATTAAGTAACCAAGTTACTTTGGCTGTTGGATGTGCTGAAATTTGAGCTTCATACGTTACTTCTTTGCCTTGACTAACGCTTGCATCTTCAGGTGTCTTTAAGAATGTAGGAGTTTGTTGAACAGTAACTTTAACTTTTTTAGTTTTAACAACACCTGCTGAGTTTTCAATTGAAGCTTGATATTCACCTTGATCCGTTAAAGCAGCATGTGGAATACGTAAAACAGCTGTAGTGAGAGAATCATCTGTTGTAGAAGATTCTTCAACAGTAATTGGACCTATCTCATTACCATCTTTAAAGAATTTAACCGTAGGCAGCGGACGACCGCCAACAAGAAGACGATAGACAAGTTCATCGCCAACATTGATTGTTTGTGGTTCAATATCATGTTTTAATGCTGGTTTTACTTCTAAATAAAAAATAATCATTTAGTTGTTTGTGAAGATAGGATAAATGTATGAAAGAAAGTCTCTAAGTTAGCAACTAACTTAGATTCCATCTAGAGATATTTATAGTACCTTTAATATTAAGATTAATTTTTGCATCAACCGATCCAACTTTATTCACAGCACGAGCAATATATGCTTGAGCATCTTGTGATACCGTCTTATTAACAGTTAATGTTGATTGCCCATGGTCATCAGTAAAAATTTGAATGCGATCATCAGATGTTATTTCAGTACCATCAGCTTTATGCCATGTAATACTTGCAGTTGGTACAGCAGAAAATTTAACACTAAGTTTCGCTGTTTCATTTAATATACATGTTACATCAGTAAGTTTACCCTCGACTTTCGGTTTAACTGAAATAATTATTAAAAATAAATAAATTCTTAATCATTTCAATAAATGAAATAAAATAAAACGAAACGAAACGAAACATACCACAAACATCAATATTTGCTTGTGTTTCAATTGTTTCTTTTCCATTATCAGCAACGACTTTATAAACGCCAATATCAATCATATCAGCCTTGTTGATTGTTAATATACTTGTTGTGCCTTTTGTTTCAATACGAGTTTTCTGATTTGATTTAATTTCATTACCATTGAAATACCTTTAAAAAACAGTGAAAAAAACAACACAAAATAAATGTTAATTTCTTTTTTTTTTGTCTCATAGAATCGCTGGACAACAATAAATTTATTTGAAACAATTTCTATGCTAAAGATAAATAAAACTTAAACATACCAAGTTAATTTCGGTTTTGGTACACCTCCACAATCAACAGATAAAACTCCATTTGAACCTTGTATGATGTTTAAATCATCTAATGGTTTGCTAAAGTTTAATGGTGCAGTGACTTTAACATTGGATGTCGTATCGACTTTGCCAAGTTTATTTTTCACTGATAATACATATGCCCCAATATCTTCTTCTTTAATATTTGCTATTGTTAATGAACATTCATTATTATTGCGTTCAATTTTAATTCTATCAGATGATGCAATTGGTTTTTGATCTTTTAACCATTGAATATCAACATTTGGTCGACCATAAACATTTGTTTTAAGAGTAAGTGTATCACTAAGTGTTACTTGTTGATCAGTCAATTGTGGTTCGATACGTGGTGTTTCTATAAATAATAAAAACAATTATACATTTTTGTGAAATCAAATTTTACTATATACCAAGTGCTTTCAATTGAACTGTAGCTTCAGTTTGGCCAAGTGAATTTTTAACTTTGATTTGTATTGGCGATTCATCTTCGGGTGTGATATCATGAATGATTAATTTAGTAACTGTTGTACTTTCTTCAATTATTTCATATTTTCCTGAAGGTATAACTGTTTGACCAAGATGAATCCTATGGAAAAGAAAAGTATTTTTCAATCCCGAGCTATTTAAAACAAAAACAAAAACGAAATTTTACCATTCAACTTCTGGTTTAGGTGAACCTGATACATCAATAAGAAAAACAGCATCGGTATGTAGTAAAGCATCGATATCTGTTGGTTTTTTTGTAATTTTCGGTGCAGCTAAAAGAAATTTGATAAATGAATTTAAAATTAAAAAAAAACAAAAAGCTTTTCTTTTACTTTTTACAGAACATTGAACAGTTTCTTCAACTGAACCTGATGCATTTTCAGCTTTAACACTAATTTTACCGATATGCTTAGGTAATGCTTGTTTAATAGTTAATACAGATGTACCAGTTGCTTGGTCAGTGTGTACATCAAATCCTTCTTTAACTGAAACTGGTTTACCTTCAAATAGCCAAGTAACTTTAGCTACCGGGAAGGCATCAACTTTAGCATGAAATTCAACCAAGTCATTTTCATTAGCATCAACTGATGTTGGCTTTTCCAGAAATTCAGGTACTTTTGTAACAATTAATTTGCCTTTTTTAGATTTAGCAGATCCACCTGTATTTGTTAACATAGCTGAATAATCACCTTGCTGTTCAGGTTTACATTTATGTATTTTTAACATAAAAGTATCTGTTGAAGCATCTTGAATAAATTCAAAATCTTGATTTGTTGAAAGAATTTCTTCAGTTTCATTTTTAAACCAACGGATTGTTGGTTGAGGATTACCAGCTGCTTTAATCGTAAATTCTATCGGTTCATCTCGAATAGCAGTCATATTAGTAATGTCAGATATAATATGTGGTTTTATTTCTTTAATAACTAAATTTATCTTTGAATCAACTGTCCCAACTTTGTTTGTTGCACGAGCAGTATATGCTGCACTATCTGTCACATCGGCTTTTTTTACTTTAAGTACTTGTGTACCATCAGGTAATTCACTTATTTCAATATTATCATCGGATTGTATTGGATTAGTGAGATCATTACCTTTATACCTGTTTGCAAAAAAAAATATTACTCGTAGAAAAATTGATGAGTAAAAGATAGTTTAAGATTTACGAACCAAGTAACAGTTGGTTTTGGTAAACCACTGAATTTAGTATGTAATTCTGGTGATTGGTTGATTTGAACAGTAACATCATTGACTTTGCCCTCAACTTTCGGTTTAGCTAAAAGAAAATCATGAATAAAATAAAATATGAAACGTCTATATCTAGGATGCCTCATGCATATCTTCAAGATTGAAAAAAATTGATGACTCCCTATATTTGATTCTAGTGGGTTATGTGACTGTTGGTTTTTAATAAATACTTCCAGTATGTGATAAAAAAACCTATCGTAGGAATTGTATGAAAAAACTTCGTATCTGATAATACTCGTTGAAGAAATTCTGATTTTTAGCAATTAGTATCAATATAATTTGTTTTACCTCTGGAGTAGTATATCTCACAGGATTCAGTTTAAGAAGAATCTTATATTTTACGACTTAAAATTATCAAATGTTGTTAAAGTGCATAATGATGAATTCCTATTTCTATAGAAAAGTTTTGTTCAATGAATTAAAAATTGAAGCTTTCATGCAAGGGGGAAAAGGCGGATTTGGGATTTTTCGGACTTTCAAAATCCCAAAAATCCGGCTTTCCCTCTTGCTTTCATGACTAGTATTACACTTTTTTCTTTTCTAACTTATTCAAGCTAGTTCATTTATTACAACGAAAAATCTATTGATTTTATATCATCGATAAATGCGTTTGCTTTTTATTGGAGTGACTTACGTTTCGTCTCACCTCTTTCGAACACCAGTAAATGTTACCGGGTGTTCGGAATAGAGTAGTTTTGCTATATTTAATGTAACACCTGGAGATCGTAATAAACACCGTCCGTAGTTCGAAAGGAAATTCTAAGGGTACTTAAACGTGGAGTCCGTAAAATAATTTTTAGGATATTGCAAATGATATAAAGACTTTCTGCTCTTATAGACAATAATGGGTTGCATTTTTGATTACATCCATGATTATATAGGTAGACGATTATTCTTTATGTACCTATACTCCTTGTGCTATAGTCTCATAAGTCGTTTCTAAGGGTATAAGTTGATTAAAAACCAACAGTTCTCGAAAGCAACAACTGAGAATACTGCTCCTAAATCTTATTTCCGTTCAATTCCAATATTGAATCGTCCTAGAGTTAGACCCAGCAATCATACTACTGCTGCGTCGTCTTGATCTTGCACATCATTATCTCAATCTGATCTCATTGCTTCAACATCGAAAAATAAACAAATAGTCAGGTCCAAAAAACGTGTGCATTCATTGAAGAATAAATAGAATGATGATGTACATTAACACTAGAGTCATGAATATATATGTATTCATTTTCTTTCAATAAAGCTAGTATCTCGTAACAGAAAGTATTGAAGGAATAAGGAGAATAATAACTAATACTAGAGTTATTATAGTAAACAGAAGTGCAATCGTAGTTGATTGAATCCGCCGAAACGTTGATTATACGTGATTTTAGGTTGTGACCAGAGCTGCCAGCAGGCCGGCCTGCCAGACCAGCAAAAAAAGATCGTTGAACTGAAGTATCTAATTTTTCAAATCCAACAAATCTCATAGTTTTGTATTGGGAAATCATTTTAGTTGCAGCTATTAGTTTCTATTTTCCTTACGATAATCGAATAATAAGTTCTCCTACATAATAGAAAATTAATAATAAAAGGTATTGCCACAAAATTTTCTCCCTCACAGAAGACGTAAATCAGGTCACTAAATTAGAACTGATCTAGTCGGTTAGCCTAGTTTAATATAATATGAACGAATCATCCCAAACTAGAGTTTCAAAATTCATCTGGCCTGGCAGGCCGGCCTGCTGGCATCTCTGGTTGTGACTATAGCGTATCACTTCAAATTTTCTTACAGGAAAACAAAACATGAACACACTTGCGAAACTCGTGTCGTCTTTTTTTGTATTACGGTTTCCATGTCTTTGTCATTACGGACATTCTGATTACGATCTCCAGTCAAATTTTGATGTTCGTAAAAAGAAAAATTTACATGGAATTCGGAATCAATTCTGAAAATAGTTTTTTCAATGGCTATATTCTATGAAAAAGCTATTGTCAGAATTGAGTCCGAACACCATGTCTTTTTTCTATGCCAGGAGATCGTAAACAAATTATTTTACCGGAGTTCGTAAAAAGAGGTGAGACGAAGTGTCATTTTTCCTTTTATCGTAATGATATTTATGAGGTATCCTATAAACAAATAACATACTGCAAACAGATAGATGAGTTTGTGTTTCAACACTTCCATCAGCATTGGTTGCAACACATTTGTAAATACCATCTTCAGGTAAATCAACTTTCGGTAATGATAATGTATGAACATTTTGTTTTGTTTCAATTTTACTTTTCGGTGTATTTTTAATTTCTTGATCATTAAAAAACCTAGATGCAAAAAACAACGAATTATCAACATCAAAAGTAAGACTTTAATTTTAGTCTTTACCATTTAACTGTCGGTTTTGGTATTCCATTTACTTCAACAGTTAATACACATGATGATAGTGCAAGTAAATCTTGATCTTTTAATGATTGAATAAATTCTAATGGTGCTAAAACTTTCAAATGTCCTTCAGTCTGATTTGTACCAATTTTATTTTTAGCTACACATGTATATAAACTTTGATCTTCTTCGCCAACGTCTTTTATGATTAATTTAGCATTTCCTTCAGTATCGACGGGTACAATTGAATATTTTTTCTCATCGGGTTTGATTTCTTTTCCAGCTTTATACCATGTTATGGTTGGTTGTGGTGCACCAAGAACGTTAATATGCAACTCAATAGATTGTCTAGCAGCAACGGATTGATCTTGTAGCCCATCAACAAAAACAGGTGCATTGACAACATGAAGTTTAGCTTCTGTTTGTGTTTGGCCAAGTTCATTTGTTGCTTGTACACTATAAGTTCCATGATCTTCTAATAGAGCATTTTTAATAATTAATTTATGTTGATTTGTAGTTGAATCATATGAAATATCATATTTATGTGGTGACAATGCCAATGGTTGACCATTATGAAACCATTGAATAGTTGCTTGTGGTGATGATTGAAATGCACAAGTCAATGTTGCATCATTATTCGTAAGAACTTCCGTGTCTGCTAATGGTTTAAGAAGAATTGGTGTAGAACGAATATTAATATTGAATATTTCTTCAGTTGTACCAACTGTATTTTCAGCTTTGACAGTTACTGAACCAGCATGTTTTATTGCAATGTTTTTAATAATCAAAGTAGCAATACCAGTTTGTGCATCGAATGTTGTTTCATAACCATCTTTCATTGAAACTGGTTTACCACCGATTAACCATGTAACTTTAGCATGTGGCAATGCATCAATTTCACATTCAATTTGACATGTTTCAGCGAGATTGGCTGTAGTTGTTTGTGGTTTTCTAACAAAAACGGGTTGTTTTTGTATAGAAATTTTCGATTTTTTCGATTTAATTAAACCAGCAGCATTAGTTAATTGTGCTTGATATTCAGCAGTGTCGTGTTGATTTGTATTTTTAATAATAATAAAAAATTCATTTGTTGTTTTATCTTCCTTAAATTCGATATGTTCATCAGATGATTGAGTTAATTCAGTATTATTTTTAAACCATTGACAAGTTGGATATGGATTACCAGTACCAGCTATGGATAGAATAAGATCTTCATTTTTAACACCAACATATGTTGGATTGAGATCACGTGTTAGTGTTGGTTTAGTTGCTAGAACGAAAAAAGATAAAATTTAAAAAAAGCATTAATTTACGCGATTATATTTTGATTTACGTTTAACATTGGCATTCGATTTCCCTTCAACTTCACCAGCAATGTTTCGTAATTTAACAGAATAAACACCTTTATCATCCAAATTTGCATTATTTATTGTTAACACAGATAATGTTGCTGATTCTTGTGTAATTCTTATATGTTGATCATCAGCTGGAATTACTTGTCCATCTTTATACCAAGTTATAGTTGGCACTGGGTGTCCAGAATATTGACATGGTATACGAAGATTTTCACCAATATTAAGAGCAACATCAGCTAATTTATCGATTTTCGGTTTACTACAGACATTTACTGTAGCATCAGCTTGAGTTTTATCAACTGAATTTTCAGCAACAACCGAATATAGACCTTCATCTGTAGCATCACCACGAAGAATTGTTAGTGTATAAATACCATCTTTTTTAGCTTCGATTTGATGTTTAGTTGCACTGGATTTAATTGGTTGACCTTTAAATAACCATGTTACTGTTGGTTTTAGATTACTAGTTATTTCAGCAGTAAGAACAACTGATTGACCAAGTAGAAGAATAGAATTTGTTGGTGGTTTGACAATTTGTGGTGCACCTAATGTGTTTTTGAAAAGAAAACGATTTAGAAATTCAATGTAAACAAAAATAAAATTGTCTCACTAAAAACATTTTTTGCATCAAAATTTAGCACTAAAATATTTCCTTTTGACTCTATGCATTGATAGATAAAATGCAAAGTCACATATTTATAGTAGATCAACGACATTTTGTAACCATCATTCATTGCTATAGAGTCGATCTATCCTAGGCATTTTCATATTTTACACAGAATATTCTTTTTCATTGTTCATAATCAGTTTTTATGGATCTAACAGAAATTATACATATATGATATTTCATATGATAACTATTACAAATTCAGATCCTACAGCAGTTCACATCTTGCTTCTTAGCATCGTTTAAATGTTTCTAATCATTATTAGAATAATACGGAAAAGTTATGTGACACATTTGGTTCTTGTTTGTCAAGAAAACTATTGAAGAAATCGGTTGAAAATTGAGAGACGAGAAAATTTTCAATAAAAAATCTTCTCTCATTATTTATTTTTCTGTAATAGTAAGTATTTATCTCAAATCATTAGAATGATTCTAGTAAAAAAAATGAACTCTTCGATCTAATACAAAGTCGAATAAGACATCGTCATTGAGTTTTAGTTAGTAATTCAATTTCTCTATCTCGTTTATGTTTTTCATCTGAAATAAATCAAGTTTACTGCTATTTAAATACATACATAATACTTCAACGTGGCCTTCTGTTTGTGCATTTTGATATTTAGCTACATAAACACCTTTATCGTTTACGTCTGCATTTGTTATAATTAATTTATGAACTAGACCATTAACTTCTTCTTTAATATCGGTTATTAAGTTGCCATCTTTAAACCATTGCAAAGTAACATTCGGTTTATTAACTGTACAAATTAATTCACATATATCGCCACGTTTGATTTTTAGATTTTTTAATTTATCTGAAAATTCGAATGCTTCTTCTTCAACAACTAATTGCGCACTAGTTTTTGTCGCTTCATCTAATACACATGTTACTGTTGAATGATTCTCACTTAATAAACACTCTTTGATATTAAGACGACGTGTTTTGCCAATAGCTAATGTTTGAGCACGTTGAGCAGGTATAGGTTTATCATTAAATAACCACGTTACTGGTGTTTCAATTTCAGATATACCACATTCAAATGTAGCATGTTTACCTTCGTGTACAGCTACATTGGATAATTGTTTAGTAAATGTAACAAGACCCATTCGAGATGTTTTACGGCCTTTCGCTCCGCCTGGCGGTGTTGGCACATTTAATCCACGTCCATCATCACTTTCGAAACCTTCACCTGTACCAAGACTTCCACGCGAAAGACGAGCACCTAATTGACCTGGTGGTGGACCGATGAGATCAACTGATTGAGCTTGATTATATTGTGCAAGTTGTGCTTCAGTCATTAATTCAAAATGTTTTAATTTATATTGCCAACCGGGATCAGCAGGTCCTTTGGCTATAGCTTTACCTTTCCTTAATTTACCCCAATCAGGTCCACCTTGACCGGCTCTTTCCAAGGCTTCCCTACAAACAAAATAATTATATTAACCACACATATATGAATATTCAATTTTAAAGCCTTCAAACTGTAAGAATTCTATTAGATCTCTGTAGAAAATACAAAACCTCTTAGTAAACTTAGTTGAAAATAGATAAATTCTTGAATACTTACATTTTACGAAGAACACTCTTATAATCAATAACTTCTTCTGGTTTTGTTGCAAGAAAACATGAAACCGGTTTCGTTATAGTTCCATGTATATTTTGAGCTGTCACAGTATAAATGCCCGTATCAGCTTGATTATATTGATTAATTTCAAAGAAATGTGCATCAAGTTCTTCATCGTAATAAAGTGCGTATTTTTGTGTATTCTCTGTAAATTGTTTTCCTTTGCCTTTCGACCATACAATCATTGGATGTGGATCTCCACTGACACGACAACCAAAAACAGCCGTTTGTCCTTCCAAACAACTAACTTTTTCTGGTGAATCCATAAATGCTGGTGCTTCACCAGAAACTGTTATTTGACATTGTGTTGTCTTTTCTCCGCCGGGATTTTTTGCATGGCATTCATATGAACCACTATCACTTTCTTGACATTCACGTATCGTTAATGTCCATGTTGCTGTAAGTGGATAAAATACAATTGATATACGATCATTTTCATCAAATACTTGTCCATTTTTCAGCCATGTTAAACGTGGTAATGGTAGACCGCTGACTTTCAAATCAATTTTTAATATTCCACCAACGGGAAATAATGCATCAGTTAAAGTCTTAGTAAAATTTGGTGCCGCTAATTCTAGAAATAGAAAGAAAACAAAAGATTATTATTGAAATTCTTGCAAAACTAAAATGCTAAAAAACACAAAATAATTGTTTTAGTTAATTACAGTAATTTAAGACACATGTCTTCATATATCATCCAAAAATAGAAAAAATAGAAACAGATCAGTGTGTCCATTGAGTCTGTAATGTTTCTCTTTCTAAGATTCTGTTCCAATCTCTAAAGCCTCAACATTTATATTCCTATATAGTTGAACACTAGAATTCGATCGTGTTGTACAAATAATCAATATTGAATCATACGTAATACAAGAAGTAACTTACGAAATAATGTCAATTTTCCTATACAGGATGCTTGACCAAGAGAATTTGTTGCTGTACATGAATACGAACCAGCATCAGATCGTTTAGTATTTGCAATGGTAAACTCATACCATCCGTCTTTAAGCTCTTTTAATGAATATCTGTAGAACAAAACAAAAATTATGAACATTTTGAAACAAAAGAAGAAAACATTTTTTTGCTGCACAAATCTTACCGTCCTCGTAAATCAAGTGTATTTTGATTAAATGCAAAATCTAATTTTGGTTTTGGATATCCAGCAACTTGAACGCGTATATCGATATCACAATTTTCGACTCCTTCTAATTTATCTAATTTATGTAAGAATACCGGAGCCATTTCAATCGTTAATGTTGCTGATGTTTTAACTTGTCCAAATGAATTATGTGCTGTACATACATAAAATCCTCCATCATCTAATTGAATATTTTTAATAACTAGAGAATAGATGCCTCGTTTTTCTTCAGCAACAATTCTTGTTCCATATAAACTAAAATCAATGGGTATAGCATTTTTTGACCACGTAGCTTTTGCTGCTGGAAATGCATCTATATGTGTTTCTAATCGTGCCGAACGTTTCATTGGTACAAATAAATCATTTAATGGTTGGACTACAGCCGGCGGTGATGATATATGAACAGTAATTTTTCCTGTTATACGACCAATATTATTTGAACACATGACTTGATACTCGCCAGCATCTTTAACAGTAGCACGTTGAATACGTAATTGATGATGGTTACCATCGGAAGTTATTTTATATTTTGCATTTGTTTTTATATCTTCAGCTAAATGTGACCATTTAATAATTGGCGATGGCAAACCAGTGACTTCAATATCGATTTCACAATCTTGTCCATCGACGATAGTAATTGCATCAGGTATTTTAACAAATGTTGGAGGAATTTCAACGAGTACTTGAGCATCAGATGTGCTTACTTCATTACCTAATGTTGCTTTTATGCTATAGTAACCAGTATCAGATGGTAAGGCTTGTTTTATTGTTAAAACATGAACTTTATTGCCTTTAACAGATGGAATTACACGATCTGATTTAACAATTGGTTGATTATCTTTCATCCATACGATAGTTGGAACACCTTTCTTCGTATTAACTTCACAATCAAGAGCAAATAGACGTCCTTGTGAAACAGATATATCGCGTAGTGATCGTTCGAATAATGTACTCAAACCTTTGAAAGAAAAAAATAATCATTTGATATTATTTTATTTATTCTTAGAATTTACCAGTTATATTAAGATCAATATCTGCTGTAACTTTTCCAGCTGTATTAACAGCTGTTATAACATAGGTACCAACAACATCAGCAACAGCTTTTTTAATTAATAAATAGTATGTTTCATTATCGGAACGTAATTCATAAATTTCATTCGACGATATAGTCATACCTTTACGAGTCCACGTAACTAAAACAGAATAATTAGATTGTTTTTTATTTAATAAACTACTGTGATAATATTACGTGATAAAAGACCAAATGGCAAGCATGTTAATTTCATAATTTTCTCTCGTTTCTTTAGTATCATTTACAGTTCTATCTATCATAAAATCTAGCACTATCTTGTTGGTCACTACATTTTGCTATCGATATCAGTAAACAATTTAAATGACAGTTATTGTATTAAATACTATTTAGAATTAACTATTTCTTTAGTAAAGCATATATATATATATATCAACACTTTCTGAATTTTTATAATTTATTCTAAGAAAATATATTAATTAAGGTATCATCGAATCAAAGTTATTCTTGTAGACTGTTCGCTCTTGGCCAAAATTAATACACATGTACAGATAGAGATTTCAAAAAGCAACATTTTCTATGTATTGACCAATGCTAATATGCTAACATTTTCCAGTTTGGTATATAGTAATTACAGATATGTAATTCATCAGGACGGTATCTTTTAAGCTGTCCTCATCATGAATGTGAATGTGGTATATTTCATGACAACTTGAGTCATGCTGACCCATAAACAATAAGAAATATAGCAAATGTTTTCTTTTCTGGGATAACTTTATTGCCAATATCTACGCATAACATGATCTTTATGGTAAAAACTTTACTAGAACCAATCCCTAAGCTGAAAAGTCATCGACGAACATTTCTCTATAATTCTTTATTAATAAAACATAGAAGTTTGCTGTTTCTGCACAAAGGAAATAGCAAATACTTTTTTAATATCGGAATTGTCACTATTTATTTCATACATTATAAAAAATACAATGTGGACTATACTGATTTTAACACGAATCTAGTGATCAAAGGTGTAATTTCGTCTCTACTGTGAAATGATATAATTCCAATTTATCATATCCGTATCACGATCAACACGCTTTATTATGCTTATTTATCATGTAGACGACTCAAGATCAACTATATTGAATTAGTACAAGGTGATAAAATGTTAAGAGTAAAGATAGTTTGACGTCTTTTTTTAGAATAGATAGGTTAGATTAAAAATTCAATACCTGTAGGTACGGGTGCACCAGATATTTTGACAAAAAGCTCGACGCTTTCACCAGCATTTGCTTCAGTTGGTCGTGATTTATCAATAATTTTTGGCGCACGTTGTTCACCAGTTATTAGTAATTGTACTTCACTTTTAATTTCTGCTAAAGCATTTTTAACAAGACATTTTATTGTGCCAGTATCAGCATCGGTTATATTATTAATACGAAGAATAATCAAACCACGTTCTTCAACAATAGATACTCTACTACTCGGTTGTAAAAGTTTATCATTAAGAAACCATTGAATCTAAATATTAATTTAATAAATTGTTTTCTTTTTGCTTTGCAAGAAACTAATCGACTTACCTCTGGTTTGGGACTTCCAGATACACGACAATTAAATTCAGCCAATTTTCCTTTGACAACGGCTGCCGATTTGGGTTCGAGAGTAAATGCTGGTAATATACCTTTCATTTCTAAATGTCCTTGAGAATTAATTTGTCCAAGACTATTTTTAAGAACTAATTCATAATTTCCAATATTTTCTTCTTGAAATCGTTTAATATTGAGTACATGAATATTGCCATCGTTTGTACGATCGGTTTTTGTAAATATATTATCTGTTGGTTTTGTACCAATAATTGGTTGACCATCTTTAAACCATTGTTGTTCGGTATCATATTTAGATTTACATGTCAATGCACATGGTGAACCTAAATCGATTTGTACTATTGAAAGACCTTGGACAATAATGGGTTTTTGTGTTTGTTCAACATTAGCTGGCGATGCAGCGCTTGAACGAAGTCGTTGAGACGGTGCTGCAGGTATTTGTAATTCAGCTTCTTCGAATGCAGCTTTCTTTTGTTGATTTATTGCGTGAGCAGATTTTTTCACTGAACATGCAGATATTGTATGACCGTATGTGTTTTGTGCTTGAGCCTTGTAAACGCCATTTTTTTTCTGTTTAGGACTAATTATAAGTTGATGACGAACAGAATGTGGATTCAACTGTTCACTACTTCTTTGATAATCATCACCAGCAATTACTTTTCGATCATTAAATAACCAAATCAATTGTGGTAATGGATTGCCAGAAATAGTACATTGGAGGCTAAACGTTTTTGATATACGACAAAAGAAAAATAATAATAATGACTATTTTGAAAAAGAAAAATAATTGAATTATTCTTACATGAGCTTGTCATCTTCATTGATTAATAGCTCACTCTCCAGTGGTTGAGTAAAGGTCGGTTTCCCTTCTGGTATGGCTAGTGTACTAATACGACGATCGAGAGTAGTACCGGTTAGCTCGCTCGACATAGTGTCACCTTGGCTACCACTTGTCGTCGTTAATGGTAGTCTATTGAAAGATAGAAAAGGTTATTATTAGATTCAAATGCGTTGAAATGATATATTGATACATAATTGTCTCTTAGAAAAATATTGCAAAATTCATAATTAGAAAATAGTTAATATCTGTCAAGAGCATAAAACTAACTATCCATCATAGTCCGATCAGTAATATTAGTTAACAATTAACATGTATCGTAAACAAAAAGTAAATGACTTCCAAGCTATATTTTTCTGTATGGCAAAAGAAAATGGTCTAGACGTAGAATTACTCTCCATGTTGAGATACTATTGAATAATACCTTACTATTTCTCTTATAGAATAAATGAGTTGAGAAATGAAAAAGAAAATAACAGGAAAAGCAATAAGAATAAATTCAATGATGACTGAGCTCTTATTGTTTACAATCTGATACTGATTTGTATATCGATTTACATAAGTATTTGGGAAATACGTCGGCATTCGAATCTTACGAAGCCAAAGGAAAAGATAATAGGGATGAGAAACGATCTCGATGTTTCTATCATATTATCATCGCGGTTTTTTCTTTTTTTTTTCTTTGTTGTTCTTTTACTTCTTCCTCTATCGAACCTTACTTCCGGTCGATGTTGTGTCACATACTTATCCATCTGCAATTGATTCTTGTTCTTTTCAAGAACATTTACGGTTTGTACGATGCATATGTATATTCTTACTTGGATTACGTATCTCTTTCTCTTCTCTTTTCCTTGACACAAGGGTGACATTGCTATTCTCGTCCATTGGAGAAAACCATATAACAAGAACTGCTACTTACATAAGTTGTTGTCTATACGTTATTCTCGCACAATTAGTCGATCAAACCATTGGTAAAAAATAGAAAATAAGGGCAAAGAAAAGAATAAGGAAAACGATGGAGCGCCTAATTGTAAAGATTATCTACTATATGTACGATGAATTGGAAAAAAATCAATAAACAGAGTTAGAACAGCATCGTTTTTTAAAGCAAGGTCAATTGATTATGTATATGTATACATATATAAATATATGAATATATGAATCTATAACAAGAGAGAGAGAGACGAAGACAATATTTATTTTAGATATATGTAATATTCTCGTTTATAAATCATTCGATAGAAGGATGTTCTGATTTATTTCCTGTATTGACTTAGATATGTACATATATTTAATATTATTTAATATCTTTTGAGACATATTAAACAAAAATATTTGCTAAAATATGTCTGCAGCCTTCTTTTTATCTGACGAAGTCGCAATTATAACTAAGAGCTAAATGATTAATTAGATTACAATAATGATAATTTACTATAGAATGATTTGAAGAATACAAAATATTTTTCATAAAAGTTTGCCTATGAAAATATTCTCTTTGTCTATTTCTAACTTACAGTTTTGTTTGTTGTCGTTGCATTAGACGATACTGTATATTTTACTAGACATCTTTCTGAGAACAAAATACAATCAAAGATATAGTGAAGATCGTTTGAGTAAGGCCAAGGAAAATAATTAAAACAGAATCAACGACAAATGAGAATTACGAATGCTTATCTGCGGAAGAAAATGGCGATAAAGGAAAAGAGACAGTAATTCTACGCTTGCATGCATTCCAATATCGATACCGTATTCAGGCATTATTTTTTTCATTGATCTGTATAAGAAGAGTCTTAACAGCTAAAATGCTTACTCATCTGGTGAAAGTGATGGAACTTCGGATGTGCTTATTTTCTTTGTTGGCGCTTGAGTTTGTGCCGTATTCGATGCTAAAAATAAAACAAATTTATTTGTGATACTACATAGAGATATTTTCTTGAAAAGTATACATACATCGCTTGACATTTACTTGTGTACCACTCATAATTTCACCCAATTCATTTTTGAGAACAACTTTGAATTTACCATCGTATTCCATAGTTACCTTGTCGATAGTTAATATTGAAGAAAACATATGAACATCACGCAATTGATCAATGTGTACATTAGACGATGGCTTCAGTACACCAGTTTTGAAATACCACGTGATCTAAAATAACAAATCAGTATCTTGTGTGAGTCACACTAAGTCAGAGTGTTCTTTACCGTTGGTTCTGGTTGAGCAATAAAACGTACTTCCAATTTAAGCTTGTCCCCATCATTGACGGCAACTGTTGGTTTAAGACGTAGAGTAAAGTTGGGTCGAAGGTAATCATGCTCCATCGACGATATCGGCGACTCAGGACTCATAGTTTCAGCAATTTTCACAGCTTCAATTTGAGGTAACTCCTTTGCAGAAGCTGAAGATGCTTTTGGCGAACCTAACTTCTCAGATGCCTTTTTATTAGCCACGACACCTTCTTCAACGATCATTGAGGGTCGTGCTTCAGTTGATAGCTTCACTGATTTCTTTTCAGTATCCTCCGCAAACAAATGAGATTCGACAGGTGCAACTTCTTCACCATCTGTTGCGACCGCTGTCTTCTCGACCTCACCTTTTAGTATGCTCGATTTCTTCGCATCAACTTGTTTTAACGAAGTCTCTTCTACTCCAAGAGCTCTTTGTTCGACTATTGATTTTGGCTTACTTGTACCAGACTCTTTACCTTTTTTTGCATCACCACTTTTCGACATTTCTTCTCTGCCACCTTTTTCTTTAGGAACCCTAACTTTCTTGTCAGGTATTTCTTCCATCGCCATAGCCTTTACTTCAGGAGTACCCACTGCACTGGTATCTAGAACTTTCACCAGCTTCTGTGTATCTGCTGACTTCGTCTTCTCTTCTTCCACGACCAGTGATTTCAACTCCTCCGTTGGTTTATTTTTGCCTTCTGCTTCTTTCTTATATTTCCCATC